>JAPDRO010000010.1:865680-1163921 GCA_030247885.1 Taxawa tesnikishii (nom. ined.) | reverse complement strand
ACCCTAACCCTAACCCTAACCCTAACCCTAACCCTAACCCTAACCCTAACCCTCCACCACCACTACTACCACCACTATTACTACTACTACTACTACTATTACTACTACTACTGCTACTACTATTATTACTATTACTATTACTATTACTATTACTACTATTACTATTACTACTATTATTTTTATTTTTATTACTTTACTTTCTTTTTATTTTTATTACTTTACTTTCTTTTTATTTTTATTATTTTATTCCTTACTTTAAATCTTTTAATCCTTTTTTCTTTTATATTATTATTTATCTTATTCTACTCTTAATCTTCTTTTTATCTTTACTTTTTTATCTTTATTCTTTTTATCTTTCTTCTTTTATCTTTATTCTTTTTATCTTTCTTCTTTTTATCTTTATTCTTTTTATCTTTCTTCTTTTATCTTTACTCTTTTTATCCCTCTTCTTTTATCTTTACTCTTTTTATCCCTCCTTTTTTTATCTTTCTTCTTTTATCTTTACTCTTTTATCTTTCTTCTTTTTATCTTTCTTCTTTTTATCTTTCCTCTCTTTATTTTACTTATTCTATTTTACTTATTATTATTTATTCTTCCTATATATTTTACTTCCTTTAACTTTCTTTAAATATTTTACTTACTTTAATTCTCCTATTTATATTCTTTTTCTTTTCTCTTTCCTTAACTACTTTTCTTTAATCTTATCTTTATACTTATCTTTACTCTAATCTTCTTTAAATTTCTTTTTATTTCTCTTTTCTTACTTTAATTCCTTCCTTTTCTTTTTTTTTACCTTAACTTTTTTTTACCTTAACTTTTCTTTTACTTTAACTTCTTTTCTTACTCTTACCTTTCTTCTTATTCCTTACTTATATTCTTATTTTTCCTTTTACTTTATCTCTTATCTTTCCTTATATTTCTCTTTATACTTATTTTTAAACTTATATAAAACCTTTCCTTTAATATTTTCTTCTTTTCTTTTTTCTTATTTATTTCTTTCTTCTTTAACTCCTTAATTGTTTTCTCTTTTCTTACTTTCCTTTTTGTTTTTACTTTATACCTTCTCCTTAACTTTAACTTTATACCTTTACTTTACGCTCTTCTTACTATTATTAGTATCTTAACTTTACTTCTTACCTTTTTATTCTTTTCTTTCCTTTTCCTTCTTTTTCTCCTTTTTTCTTTCTTTTATATCGCTAACTCTCTCGCCTTATTACGCTAACTTTACTTTCTTTACTTTTACCTTAGACGCTTCCTACTATCGCTAGGATACTATTGCTACCTTCTATTTAATTATTTAATTTTATACTCTTTATCTTATTACTAACTTTATTACTTTATCTCGCCGCCTTATTTTATTTATTTACTTTACTTTATATACTACCTTCCTTACTTACTTTATCTTCTTTTAACCTTTCTTATTACTTTACTTTCCTTATTATCTTACTAAATTCTATCGCTAACTCGCTTATATTCTACTCGTTTTAATTTACTTTCGACTCTAAAAACCTTAATACTTTACTTTCTTTACTAAACTTAAATACCTCGCCTTCTTTTATTTCTTATCTTACTATTTCCTTCTTTTAATACTTCTTTACTTTATCTCGAAATACTACTATTAACTCTACTTATATTACTACTATTACTCTTAGGTAATAATATTCGCCTTTCCTTATTTACTTATAACTCCTTTCCTTCTTTTTTAAAACTTACTATATAACTTTTATAGTACTTTGTAATTAAAATATATTATATACCTTTTATATATTATATTCCTCCTTACTTTCTCGCTTTCTATTTTCGCCTCTTTGCTTCCTACTTTCTTATATTCCCTTAAACTATACCCTTTTATTACTTTATCCTCTTTTATATATACTAGGTACTTATTCTTTTAATACTATAAACGTCGCTTTAACTTTCGCTATTACTTTACTTCTTCTTACGTCTCCTTTATTAACTATTACTATAGTCCTCTCGCTACTTACTACTATTACTAGTATATTTATACGTCTTCTTATATAACTTATACTTCCTTAATTTCCTTACTTCTTTTTACCTTAACTTTTACCCTTTCTACCTTTCCTTTTTCTTTTTCCTTTTTTTCCTTTTCTTTTTCTTCTTTTTATCTAGTTTATATACGTTATATTTCTCCTTTTTTTCTTTATACTTCCTCCTTACTACTACCTACTTATTTACTATTACTTCCTTATCTATATATTCGTCTAATATTACTCTTTAATATATCCTTTTATTTTTACTCTTTTCGTTTTATATATACTTTTTACTAACTTTCTTTTTACTTATTCTTTCGCCCTTTCTTTAGCTTCTTTTACTTTATTATTTCTATTATCTCTACTAACTATTACTATTACTTCGCTCTTTTACTTATCTTAGCTTACCCTTTTACTTTCTTATATATACTCCTTAAAATCTTATAACTTATTCGCGTATATTATTACTCTAATATCCGGAATATTTATTTTTAACCTTAACGTACTCGTCGCTATTATTACTTACTATTTACTCGACATAAAATCCTCGAATTTCTCCCTCTTTATATCCGCCTTATTATAATACGCGTCTATACTTAACTCGTCTATTAACTTCTTTATCTTATTAACTATATTATAATATATAATTACCTTACTTAACTAGTACTATTAGTATTTCCTCCTTATAAACTCTACTATAAACTCCTTACGCTCCTACTACGTCTCTCCTTTTACCTTTATTACTTTATACCTAATTTTCTTCCTTATTATCTTTACCTTAAATATCCCTACTTCCCCTTTATTTTAATATATCTTCCTTTATAACTTCGTCTCCTTTAATAGTAGTAACGTCGCTATTAATAATACTATTTATACCTCCGTATTTACTAACTTACTTATTTAGCTTATATACTTATAGAAACTCGAATCGTCGTTTAAAATAACGTAATACTCGTCGATTACGATCCTATTTAACTTCCTCTTTACTTAGTTTATATATATATTAAACCCTTTACTAACTACTAACTCTAGTATTATAAATACTATTACTACGTCGTTTACTTACTAGTACGTCTTTTACTTCGTATATATAATACTTACTTACTTATAACGCTATATTATATTTTACTATAATATTACTAATAGTATTACTACGACTATTAACTTACTTAGTACGTATATTACTAGTAATATAAATAATACGTTCTTACCCTTTCCTATTACTATAATTACTATTACCTTAGGCTTACTTCTTATAATCGCCTCTATTACTAGCTTTTACGTACCTTTAAACTTTGCTTCTAGTTTTATTATTTCCTTTAATTACGCCTTCGCGTCTATAATATATAATAACTTCTATTTAGTTACGCGCGTTTATTTAGCTTAGTCTTCCTACGCTATTACTAGCCCTCTTATCTTACGTTTTCGTCTCGTCTTTCCTTTATACTATTACTTTTCCTTCTCTTCTTTTACTACTAATATAAACCTTAAAAACGCGTACTATATAGTACTAGACTATCTAAACTACTTCCTCTTTTTACTACGCTACTATTTATTTCGTTTAATAATCTAGCGTATATTATATTTACTACGTATAATATATATCCTACTTACTTATTTATAATCGACTTTAACTTATCTCTAATATTATCTTCGTTTTAATTACTATCTTTATTATCTTCGTCCTACTTAAATAATATTACTTCTTATATAAACTTCCTACTAATTTTAATAATTAACTCGTAATATAACTAGATAATTAACTCTTACTTTAACCCTTTTATACTCTCTTACTTAATTACTTACTATATCCTTACTAACGTTTACTTCCTACTATATAGGCTTATATCTTTATATTATAAATAACTAAAAATACTCCGTCGTCCTTTCTAGTCTAACTAAAACCGCTTCTTTAACGCTATCTAAAATAGTAATACTAACTATAAATACTTTACTAATACTTCCCTTACTTCCTTAAGTAAATACTTATAAATAATCTTAACGTTTCTACTTATAAAGTACCCTTTATAGTACCTCGTTATAAATACTACTAACTCGTCCTTTATAAATACGTTTCTATATTTTCCCTTAGTTATATTATTATACTTAACGCTTAATAACTCTAGCGCCCTTACTAGTTAACTACTTATAACGTATATTAATACTAATAACTTTACTTTAAACTCTACTACGTTAGCTATATACTTGTTTACTTTTACCTTACTAACTTTCGACGTTTCTAGCTTAACGAACCTTTTTCTTACTTAAATATTACCTTAGACTTTATTAAATAATTACGTCTAGCCGTCTACTTTTAAATAGTTTCTCTCGTCCTATAAAAACTTTATTCGTACGCGCTATTACTAGCATCGTTACGTAACGTTTACTATAAGATCTTTAGTACTTAGAATTCGTATAATAGCTCGTCTTTTAACTAACGCTTCGTATTTACTACTATTTTATATATAAATCTACGGAACGTATTTATACTAAATTATAACGCCTTATATTATACTATATTACTCTTTACCTAATTTACGCTTTTACTTACTATAGTATTATAATATATCTTTAACTCGTACGTCCTTAAGTCTAATATTTACTATATTAGCGAACTCGTCCTACGTACTATAAAATAGTCTACTATCCTTTTAACTATTATAATTACCCTTCTCTTCCCCTTCGGCTACGCTATATCGCTAGTAATAGTCTTATAATTACTATTATTACTATTATCTTCTTTACTACTATTTACTCCCTTTACTTATTTATCTTTTATTTCCTCTAGTCCCTCGTCTTAAAACGCCTTTTATACGACTATAAACTACGAAATCTTAATTAACTTAAATAAAATTAGTAGGTAACTATTTATCCCCTTTTATCTTCCTTCTTTAACGCTTAAAACGACTATAATATAAACTATTATATACTCGTAATCTTTCGACATATTACTCTAGTCTAATAATATAATATAAAACTTTAAATACGCTTCTTTTACTTCTAATAACTCCTTCTATTCTTTCGTATTTACCCTTTCGGCTTACTCTTTCTTTTTACTTACTTTCGACTCTTCTTTATTATCTAGTATTACTCGTTTACTACGCCTTCGCCTCGCTATAATACCCTTAACTATAGCCGCGTTAATTATAACTATATTACTTCTTTTTAACTTACCTTTATAACGCCCTTTAAGCCTTTTACTACTTCTTATTAAAATAGTACTTTGGACTATCTTATTTATACTTCTTATACGTAGTCTACGCGAAAAATATTAATAGTTACCTTTATAGCTACGTATATACTAATATTTCCTCCGCATCCTAGTATACTATTAATAGTATATACCTCGTCTACTTATCTTCTATTTAGATCGCCTTAATACGTATAAAATACTCGGCTTTTTATATAACTATTTACTACGTAAACTAGGCTAATCTTCTTATTACTATCTAAATTACTACTTCTACTAGCTCCTTTATCTTATTTAGCCTATTTACGCTTTCTATTAACTACGTATAGTCGAACCCTACTAAATACGTAATTTATCCCGTCCTTTTTAACTACTAGTTTACTTTATCTATTTTTCCTTCGTTAATTCTTACCTTTATTTTTACCTTAATATTATCTACGTTTTCTATTATACTTACTATAAACTTAGACTATATCGACTTACTATTCGGAATGTTTCGTACTTTACTATTATTTTACCTTTTATAGTTACGCTCTCTTACCTCGAAAAACGCTAAATAGGCTCGGCAAATAAAAATCCTTTAGTACTTAATTATCTTTTATAGCCGTACCGTTTCGTCCTTAGTTTTTATTTACTTTACGTTCGTTAGGCGCCCCTCTTACTTAAACTATATCTAACTATAGACTATATAATAATACTTAATAATATTGTCGTCTATTTACTAAATATACTAATAATTTAGTAAGTCGATTTAATACTATTAGTTATCTTTAAATATTAGTAACTATAGGATTTCGTCTTATATTATATTCGGTACTTTAAACTTATTTAAACTAGCTTATAACCCTTCGAATTAAGTACTAGCTTCTTATAAAATACCCTTCGCTTCTTTATAACTTATCTTATACTATTTACCTTTAAAATAGGCGACGATCTTACGTAGCTAAACTCTATACTTATACGCTCGATAAACTAATACCTTATATTCTAGTAAATACTGACGTATTACGTAATGTCTATTACTCTAATAATATTAAATACTTTATTAAACTTATTATAACGCTCGTAATATAATAGTAAATAAGTTATAAAAATAGTTTATAAGTTTTATATTCGCGTTTTATATAAGAGTCTATATATTTCCTTAACTTAATATAAGTACGCGACTCTTATATACGACGCGATTCCTTTAGCGTTAATATAGATTTACGTTCTTCGTATAGTTAATTAATAATTTAACGTTATTTACTTTACCTTTTATATTAGCTTAGTAGTTATATAGTTATATAGTCGCTTTATATGAATATTAAACCCTCTAAACCGTAACTCTAACGTAACTCTAAGTACCCTTTAACGTATAATTTTAACCTTAAAATTGCGACTAAAGCTACGGCGTATATATGCGATAAATATATCCAAATTTAGGACGGATTTAACACGGGAATAAAACGCGGATATATACTTATTTAGAAAATAAGTTTTTACCCTTAATAACTTAAAATACTACGGCAACGCCGACCCTACGTATTTTATAGTACTAATAAGAAAACGAGTTTTTACTTATATTCTCGTTAAGTATCTTAGTTAGTATTTCTTAGTACTAATAAATAACAAGTTCTTACTTATATCCTCGTTAGGTATTTAGGATAGCGCTAAAGTATATAATCGCTAATTTCGAGTTTACTTTAGCTTTATAAGTTTAAAATAAAACGCTTAAATCGAAAATATAAGAGTTTAAGACTACCTTATTTACCTTACTAAGCTTAATAACGTACTAAATTTACTATAGCTTCTTTTAATCTTACCTTAATAGTTTATAGTTATACTAATTCTCCGAGTACTATAATTATATAAAGTAATATATTACTTAGGCTATATAGCTCGTATACTTAATATATATTAACTACTTATAATAAATACTAAATAGCTTAGAATTAAACTTCTCTTATTAAGGACTATTTAGCTAGCTAAGTACTAAGTTATTATCTTCTTCGTTCTTATATTAACTAGTAATACTCTCTTTATAACGCTAAAAGATATACTTAATAGACTCTTATATTAGCTTTAAGCTTCCTTCTTTTAGACTCGACTTATTACTATATATTATAATAGTAAGTATATTTTTACTTAAGAATTTCCTTACTTATTACGTCTTCCTTATTTATAGCGTATTATTTACTATAAGCTAATTAATATTAACTTAAGTTACTTACTTTACTTCTTTATAATCTTACTTTTTACTTTCTTTTAATAAAGTCTAAATAGTTAACTTAAGCTTTAATTACTAATCTCGCCTATTTTTCTCTTCTTTCTTAACTACTTTTACTTTAAAGAACTTCCTATAAGGCCTACTAAAGAATATCTAAATACTTACTATATTTTACTAAGTACCTTTTACTTTTACTTATTTATAGTTATTTTAATAGTATTCCTTTATCTTTACTTTACTTACGTAAAAGTACTAATACTCTCGATACTTAAGACTATTATATACTAGTAAACTAGGAATTAGAAAATCGTTAGAGTTAAGTAAAGTAACTTAATTAAGTTAAGTAAAGCGTAATTAAGAGTAGTATATTATAACTTCTTTACGTAACTTTAAAGGCTAATCTTTATACTACTTTACTAAGTATCTCTTTACTTTATCTCTAGGAACTATATAAGTTATATAGGGAATATATATTACTATTTAATATTAAGGATTATATAATACTAAATTACTAGAACTTATATAATTATTTAATATAGTTTCTAAAAACGCCGCTATTTTATTAACTAACGGGATTTCTCTTTATCCTTAAACGAAAGTATTAAAGTATACTTAGTATAAGTCTAATTATAATAGTAAAACCTAATTAGTAAGTAGAAAACTAGACTATAAAAACTAGACTATAATTTCTAAGATAATAGTTCGTACTAAGGTTAGAATTTACGAAGTAACTCTAAAAACTATAATATAGTTTTCTCTAAAATAGTAGCTAGATAAGAGAGAGTATAAATTAAAAGGTATAAAAAGCCTTTTATATAAAGTTAAAAGCTTAAGAAAGTATATAAGGAAATAAGCTAATTATAATACTCGCTAGTATTTAGCCTTAGCATTAGGTCTAGACTCTAAAGTAGATAAGCTAATTATAATACTTTAAAGTATTTAGTCTTAGCGAAGAACTTTAAAATCTTCTTATCTTTTTCTTTCGACGAATAATTATAGATAACTACGTAAGACGTAAGGATTATAAAAAACAATATATAGTAGAGTTTTAGATCTAGTTAAGAAGAATAATTGCGATATATAGACTTATTTTATAGAAGCAATTTTCGTAGAGATATCGAGTTAGGACTACTCTAGCCAATAAGAAGACTCGAAACTGTCTAGCCTTAGCATAAGCCCTAGATTCAAGCGGCCAATCACAATGCTCCAAAGTGTCTAGTCTTGGCGAAGAACTTCAAAATCTTTGTTCCTTTCTCTTTCGACGAACAATTGTAAATAACTCCGCAAGACGTAGGAATTATAGAAAACGATGTATAGTAAAGTTTTAGATCTAGCTAAGAAGAACAATTGCGACATACAAAGTTTTTCTGTAGGACTAATATTCGCAGAGTTATAGATGAAAGTACTCCAAGTTGAAGATTTTGAAATTTGACTAAGTCCCTTCGACGCCCGGCCTAATCCTAACCCTCGACTACTCCGGATAGAGGGGTTGCAGAGGTTACCTCTTCCATCTTTTTCAAGGTTGGTTCAGAATCTCCACCGCCGCCCTACGTACGCCTGTGCCTTCCAAATGCTCCTGTCGCTTCTTCACCACTTTGTTTCCCTGCTACCTCCCCTTGACGTCGTGACAAGCTAAGCCGCTGCTCCCGCCCCTCCTTGTTCGTGTGCGCCCCACCATTCTTTAAATCCCTCCAGCCCTACCCGATCCGCCCGCTTCCCACAACCCGGATTCCGCATCTCGTCCTACCCCCACCTTCCTGCCCCCCGCACAACCTCAACCCCTAAACACCACTGCAACCCATCGCAACTCTTCCTCCTGTTTGTTTGTGCCCTTGTCGCCCCCTACCTTCCACTGCCGCTTGCTGTCTCCTTTACCTACTACAAACCGAATCTCCCTCTCATCTCTCACCCTAACTTACCCTTCTTCTTACAACCAACTTCATTCGCCCCACTTGCCCTACCGTAGATCCCTTACTGCTTCTACCAAACCGCCTGTATGCGCATAACATCACCCTATCCAACACTACACCAGAGAGTGCTGCACTCTGTCCTTCCCTGCTCAAAACACACTCCTTCCCGTCTAACTTGCCCTCCCCGTTCTTGACCTCTCCCCTGCCTTTCCCCGCTAAACTCCTCCCTCCCTCCTATCCCCCGCTAAACTCCTCCCTCCCTCCTATCCCTACAACTCTCCCCATACATCTTACCCTCTTGGGATCCCCTTTACCCACCCCCTCTTCAACATTCCCTCCATCATACTATACCATCCATATACTGTCGTCCTACCTTCTTACTGCTCTCCCTCGCCATCTACTACATCCCTTGTGAAAACAACTATCTTTCATCGGACAGGAACCACTTCCACTGTCTGTTGTTATTTATATCCAACTATCTCCATAACCCTCGCATTACACCTCTTCAACCTTCCACACCTTATCCTACACTATCACTCCGCACTCTGCCCACTGATCGCCCACACCAACACCTCTCGCATTACTGCCATCGCGTTGCTCATCGTCTCGCCCCATATCCTCCACTCATGCCGTTTCCCCAGCCATTTTTGGTATTCCTTCCACTCCGTCCCATCGCCCTCGAAACCCGCTTTCTCTACCAACCTCAGCCCCTTTTCCCCGCTCCCATCGGCACGATCAGCATCGGCATCAGAACGTTCGCCCACTGACACTTCCTCCCGCTACCCCTTCCCCTCATGCAGAGCTTTTGGCTGAATCCACATTTTGTGCAGCTGTGACTGTCGCGCGTGTACCATACTCCCTTGCGGAAGTCGTCACATCCAGATTGGCTTAACGCCCTCCTCGCTCGCACTCGTACAACGAGTGTGACTGTCCCTGCTCACTTCCGTACGTAAGCCAGCACGCCGAGCACCCGCCTGCCAGCCCGTCAAGTAACTTCGTAATCGTGCTCCGCTCTGTCTGCTCCCGCCGCTGCCATTCTTGCCACTCGCTCACTCCCTCTCCACATCTGTCGCACTGCGCGTCCTCCTCCCCACATTCCCTCCTCGATCCGTCAAGGAAGCTGCTCATCACCCCTCTCCGGCAACCTCGCGTCCGGAGGAACTCCACCATGCCCCATTCGTCAGCGCTTAGCAACACCTCGCTCTTCGCCTTAAGACAACCCTCCTCGAACACTATCATCGAGTCTGCCCTCTCGCCCGTACGGCCGGCTCTTCCGGATTCCTGCGCGTAATCGATCATACCATTCGGTATCCCCGCATGTAGTACGAAAACAATCCCCGGATAGTCAACACCCGTACCCAACGCTAAAGTTGCGATGACGAAGCCGCCATCTTCCTTCCATCTTGCTAGCTTCTCGTTGCGGTCGCTGATGCTTAGGTCTGCGTGATAGTATTCGCATCCAAGCCGGCCTGCCAACGTTTCACAGTCTTCCTTTCGACGGCAGTAAACCACTGCCCTACGCCCCCTACATCTCGCCTGCGCCTCTTGCAGATCTGTTCAGCCGTCTCGACGACTTTTCCTCTGGCACACTCTTGCACGTAGTATCTAATGTTCCCTCTTACTGTGCTAGCTCGGATGTAGTGAGCGTTCTGCACTAACATGCTCTGCGCAAGCTCGGGCTCCAACAACGGTGGTTGGGTAGCAGTCAGCAGCACCATCTGGCACGGAAGTGCCCGGAGGTTCTTCAGTTGCGTCAGTTTAGGGCGATAGTCACTTGCCGTGTACGTAAGGTGGCATTCGTCTACCACCACGCGCTGAAGTAGCCGCTTCTGGCTTAGTAGTGAGGCGTAAGTCAGAAACCCCCAGCTGCCGGCTATATCCGCACTCACGAGCACAATCGGAGCCGGGTTGACCTCTCCGCTGCTCCATTCGATGTGCTCAATCCTTGCCTCACGTAGCCTACCCTTCAGGTCGATGAGTAGGGCGCGGAATGGCACCACCACAATGCTGACTTTGGACCTCTCCAAGACTGCGGGGACCATGAAGAGGAGAGATTTCCCACCACCCGTCCCAAGCACAACCACCAAAGGTGTCTTTCCGCCGAGGATCGCCGACATCGCGTTCTCCTGCTCCCTTGGCTTGAATGCGACATCGCGACGTCCAAGTATGGCTTGCATTGCTTCTTCCACTCTCGTCTTTGATCCTTCAACGCTAACAGTGACTGCACTAGGTTGCAGCTGGCCTATTCCTCTGGTATTGTAATCCGCATCGTCTCTTCTGGGTCGCTTAGATGCGGAACCACCATCAATGAAGGGAGACAGGCGCTTCTCCGGTCCAGAGGCAGAACAAGCCATCTTTGCGGACTCTACCAACCTCTCAGCATCGATGTTGTCACTGCTCGCCAGACCTAGGAAACGATGCCAGCCATGACTGAGCTGCCGAAAGAACTTGATGGATCGCATGCTCAGGTGCTGGACGATGTCGACTGGGACACCGTACCGTTGGACCCCGATCTTCTCCGTCCTCCCTGCTTGCAGCTCCAGGCCACTGTCAAGCTCCTCCTCCGCTTCCTCGATCTCTTCCTCTCCGATCTGTTCACGGGTGCCGTGTGCAAACTGCTCACTGACGCGTTCCCTTCCTATCGAGATTGCCGCATGTCGATATTCTAGTGTCGTTAGGCGGCACCCGAGCTTGAGAGACGATTGGTCTACAATGACAGAAGTCAGTCGCTCCGTCTCCCATGGACTTCCCCTTCTTCCCAAAGGTAATCGTTACGTGCACCGCCGAGCACGGTGACTATGAGGTGCTCTCGAAGCGCTTGGACATGGATCAGGTAGACGGCGACAAGCTGACCTACTCGATGAGGCAGGTATCGCGGTATCACCTTGGGCTTGTCCCACTGTGATTGGGTTTTGTGGTAGCGACTGACAAACACGACCTGACCGTCGAGTACAAAGATGTTACGGTCCTGCAACATCCCATTCCGATGTCTGGCACTTGTGATCTCCGTTCCCTCGCCGGCTGGCCTCCCGTGGTATGCACGCAAAACAGGAGCAGCTTCAAGAACTCGTCGGTCTCATGCAGGTACTGACGGACCTTACGCATCTGCCATCTGCCATCGACTCGAATATGCTCCCAGCGAGGTGAGCTTAGTAACCTGCTCACCGTCCAGTGCAATCCGCCATCGGCGACGCCCGGAACGCGGCTAACGAAAGAGAAACCCCGCTTGGTAAAGGTAACGTCGTCTTCCACCGCGTCGAGCGGGAGTTGGAAGCGACCGTGTGGTTCCGTACAGAGTACAGTCTCCCACAACTGTGCCTCGCATTCATCGATGGCCGTTTGAACCATGCTCTGGAATTGCCCAACCACGATCGGTCGCCCGTGGAGGCGCAGCACTTTCTTGTCTTGCGACCATTGCGTACTCGCTACGTTCGACGTGTTTAGTGCGATGGACTTGCCATATGCCAAAAGGCTGATCATCGTGCTCATGGCACTGTAGCTACCGTCCGTCAGGTACTTCTTCCGCGTTCGCAGGAACTCTTCGCGCTGGACAGTCCCTTGGCTGCTGCGCTGCGCCGATGGAAGCATGATCTCCGCAGCGAGCACGCGGACACAGTAGATGACTCCGGCCAACATGAAGGAGAACTGATCGGCATTCCGCAGGCGGTTCGTCTGTTCGTCAATGCCGAGCACAGCGAGAAAGTGTATCAGTCCGCTTGAGAACGGCTGATCATCGACGGCTTGGAAGATGAAGGATGAGAACAGCTTTAGCATCGTCTCTGCCTGACTCCGCTCATCTTCTAGCTCCAGGGCAGCCCAGAGCTCCCGAGCCAGATCCTTCTGGCTGTCGCGCCAAGGGAACAACTCGCACGCATCTCGCATACAGTCTCGCCGCACTCTCCTCTGAACGGGAACGCCAGAGCTGCTTGCACTATCATCGCTCTCGCTTCCCTCGTCCCGTTCACTCGAGGACAAAGCTTGGGCAGCATCAGATGAGGCTTCATTGGCTAGGAGCACACGAAGGACGTAGCAGGTGAAGCGTCTGAGGTAGCCCGCATATCGTTGCTGACTTTCGGGGTTCTGGAGCCTGCCAAGGGGACGCTGCTCGATTTCCTTGCGCTTGACGCTCTTGAGCCATCTCCTTGTTTCAATCGCCAAAGTTGCCAGGCCTGCAACGCTTCGTTCAATCAGAAGGTCGACAACGCGTACAGCTTGCTGCAACAGTCGCTCCTCACGGTCCGGTAGCCGACTGGCGCGCGACAAATCGGCAAGATTGCGGCGCGCAAGGTGTTCTGGCCAGCCTGTCCGGTTGAACCAGCCGGTACGATCCGTCTTCGCAACCTTGTCGTCGGCAGTCTCTAGCTCGCGCTCTCGCCGACGAGCAGCCTCTCGGTACTCCTGTATAACACTCCGCGTATCGGTACAGCCTTGCGTGTTTCTGGAACAAGTCACTTGCTCGGCTGCCTGCTCGCGTTGCTGCAGGGAGACATCGACGGTAAAGTATCGTTGCAACCCGCTCGTCGAAAAGAAAGTCTGGACCTTTACGTCGGTCCATTGACGTCGCGCTTTCGTACTTGATCTCCAGCCATGCTTCTTGTTGCAGTGCTGTGCGATGGTTCGTGAGTTTATGCTGATATATCTGCATTCTACTACATCACATATGAACGCGTCGCGTGGCTCTCCAAGCGCGGTAAAAGGCCTTCTAAGAGGCGGTGGAAGAAGTACGTCTGCTGGCTTTGCGATCTTATAGCAAGCGTGCTGTGCGATAACTACTGCCAATTGTGGTTTCCCTACATTAAGTTAGTTAACTTGTGACAGCAAGTTGCTGTAATGTGCCCTGACGGCCCCAATCTTAAGATCTGTGAGGCCTCGAGCTCCAGACACGTAGAGGTTTATACGACCTGTCTGCTAGCAGTGTTCAATATGGGGCAACATGGTTCATTCCGGAGATGCCATACTGCCGCGTTGTGGACAAAGACCCAGAGACGTGATTGTATTGGCCAAAAGCCGGGATCCCGAAATCCGGATCTTGTCGTTATGCAGCTTCGCGGGACAAAGCAAGGCTAGGGCAGTAGCGTCGCGGGACATACAGCAGCTATGAATCCATTTTTCGCAGATACTATCGTCGTAACTCACACTAACTTGGTATAGACTGGCGCTTACAGGATGGCATGCAGGAAACCGGAACCTGGATCCCGTCTCTTACGTTCACTATACTCAATAAAACGACAACGCCGCTGTGACCGCTACCTAGCAGGTTCAGGAGACCACCTGCATGCAGGGAGAACTGGATATAACTATAGTAACTACATCTTTACATGGCAGCTTTGTCTCTACGCTGTTGTAGAAGGTCTTGAAGCTCTTGCTGCATCAGAACTATCTTCCGTGACGTTGGACTTAGCGCCTCGTCATCCAATTTTCTCTTCCTCCCATGATCTTCGCGCAATGTTACCGGAGTGTTATCGTCTGAGACATCCAGAGGGGTCTGTGGCCGATCTGGGAAATAACCGAGGTCACGGTAGCTCTTGCGCGCAAAGTTCAAGTTGCAATCTACATCAACTTGAATGTAGTCGCCCTCACTGATGAGTACGAACTCATGCCAGACACGGCTGTTTTCGAGGTAACGAGAGATAAGATCTGGTTGAAGCCTAGCGGGGAAAGCGCGGTCTAGGGCATACGCAGCCGAGTGAGTGGCAGGCTTGTGGCCAGTCTGAAAGGCAAGGAGTCGAAGGAACCCGTTGTAGTCCTTTGGTGTATTCGGATCAAACGGCTCAACAAGCTTTGTGATATGCTTCTTTGCAATGCTAATTGCAATCTGCCGATAGAGACGGATGTCAAGGCGGACAGGAGACTCTGGAGTCGACTCTCGTAAGCTTTTCAGGCAGACCGCGGAACTGAAACATCCTGACGCAGAATCATGCGTGGTAAAGAGGTGTGCGTTAGTAGAGATCGCCGTTACAACCCCTAATTGCCGACTCAAAAATCGCAAAAAGGCCGGATGTATGCTAGATACACGAACAGAATCTTCTGAATAGCCGGGCATGGACAACGGACGATGTAGAAGGAGTTGTTGTGGTGAGTGCTGGCCTTGTTGTACGAGAAAACCAAGATCACCTTCCCTGGAAGATGAAGATGTTTCTTGGTGTCGCAAGAGTATCGACCCATCTGATCATCCGTAGCTCCTCTTGTCTTGCCGGCATACCGCTAGTAAGATGGATGCTAGAGAATAGGAACCTAACTAGACGGTCCCGTCCCTGCAAGTATCTGATCGCCAATGCGTGACCGCGGCCTTCGAGCGAGAAGCCACCAGCTCTGGAAAAGGCTCGCCTGCTTAGGAAACGGAAACTGGACTGTAAGTTGTTCGAAGGATGGGACACAAAGGAGTAGCCAGGCCGATGGACTGATATGTCATCTCGCACATCCTCCAATCGAGTACTTGGCCACCAACCAAAGAGCAGATCTTCGGTCTGTTGCTGTGTTCGAGCAATGGCGCAGTGGACCACGTGCCGGAACTGTGGCATAGTGATTTGGGAATCGGCAATATCTAGTGTCTGACCGTCCATTGACCAAGAGATGTTCGTTCGGGCGCCGTCACGACGAGCAATCGCTCTTCCGTGTTGGAGGCGTTCAATCAGATATCCTATCGCAGAGATGCTACCGCGCTGGAGATACTTCGGACGTATCTGGTTGCAAAGCCTTTCCCCGGAATCGGGGTAGAACTCACGAGCGGGCCACTGAACAACAAGATGCGTGTAGGCTCGGAGCGGAAGGGCGTACTCCAAGATGACCAAGCGACCAATCCACAGCAAAGCTGACACGAAGGGAGTGTAATCGTAGGCCCTGCGGAAGGCTAGTTCTCGAGGGTGAATGCCCAACACCCCGGAGAAGTTTGCAATCGCGGTTTTCTCTGGATTCCCGTCGCCCGGTAAGTCAGTCCAGAAAGTGACAAACAGTTGGAAGATGAGTTCGAGAAGCTCTTCTGAAAAGGGTCCTGCAATGAGCGATGCGCCCGCTGTGAAGGGATAGTCTTTCAACATTTCTCCGACCCGCTCCATCGATGCAATCTGCGCTGGCGTTAGGCAAAGACCGGAGATATGTTGTGTGCTTTCCCGTAGGTGACGAGCCAGACCCGAGATGCGGAACACATAGCACAGAAATTTCGCCCATACTCTTTTGTACTTCTGGAGGCTCGAGCCCGCGGCATCTCAAAAGGATACGGCAAGTAGGAGAAAGTCCAGCTCCGGAGCCAGCAACGTAAGACACGGGGTGTTTGCCGGAGGGTCTCTTCGCACCGCTCAAGTACCTGCTGCGTCGCTTGAAGTGACAAGTACAGTGCTCTTTCTGATGCGACCGTGCTCGTACACTCTACCCCGTACCAGGTCCCGAGATAGAGCTCGCGGTAACAGTCACGGGAGGGTAGTGTTGTAGCAGCAACAATGATGTGCAGCGGCTTTTGGGCAAACCAGCGCGGCCAGCCAGATCCGCGAAGCCAGTCGGTGTTCTCATCGTGTTCTAGCTCCTCGTCAAGAGCCAGGTTTTCCTGGTCCTGCCGAAGCAGACGTTCTTCTTCTTCCGACTCCATCTGGGTGAGATTCAGGTTTCCATCTGGGTCTGGATTGTCGCTCTCCACAGTGGCTAGGGCAGGTATAATCTCACCTCTTGGGGGTAACGCGGTCATATCGACTTTCCAGTAACGTCCAGAGTGGGAGCCTCTCCGGATGGTCCATTTCTGTAGGAAGCACGATAACGCTCCCTTATCGACCACCCTACAGCGTCCACCGTGGGATCGACTAAGGTGTTTTCTCAGCCCCTCCCAATGCATGGTCTTGAAGGATGTGCAATGCGGGCAGAAATAGCCAGGGACTGGTGGCTTCAGGAAAGGTAACGGCGGCGACCCGTCGGCGCATGGTTCGAGCTCGCTAGCAATCTGCGCGATCGGGAGCTCTCTAAACTCGTCCAATATCACACGCCGTCTGTTGGCCTTCACGCCTGCGTGGGAGCTTTTGAGGTGACCTTCGAGATCTTGAACTGGTACTGCAACCTTGCAGCCTGCACAAAGCGCGACTTTATACACAGACAGATGGATAATGAGATCCGAAGAGCGGGCGTCATCTGAGCTCTTGTTCTAAGTGTCTCTCTGTAAGGAAGTCCAAACTTGTTAGAAGATAACAACATCCCATACTTACAACAGGATGTCTAGTAGAGTTTGCTATACAGTCTGGTGTATACACCTTCCAGACGGTTAGCGATGTAGTCATTGTCAGCCACGACAGGACTTGTAGGACATCTGAGTATCTGATTGGTGGAGAAATTGTGATGAGGTTCTTCGTAGTAGAAACAGTTTAGAGCGAAGAACGAGAGCAAAACGATGGTGTGAGGCTATGGAAAATAGGTTACAACGTTCCTGTCGGTAGACGCGTCTTATCGCAACGCGACAACAACGCGACGCGTAGACTGATTGGTGATCACCTGTGCCTTGGAGTCGCTACGCTCATGACAGCCGTTTCAGATAGACAGAAGTGCAATATCACTGGGTCAGCTCAGCCAATCAGATTGTCGTGCGGACGCGCGGGGAAGATGGCGAAAACGCGACAGAATAGGAAGTCACAGGGTGAAAACGCGACCGCAAAGGGAAATTTGGCGAACTCCAGTGGGATTGGAGTCGTAATCATATATTAGGCCTAGGCACGATGCCAAGGACTCACTCGCCCTCGCCCGCTCTGTCCTGTCCTTACATCTGCCTCCCTTGACCTTTCTCTTTGCCTCCCGAGAAAACCAAAAACTCCCCTACAGGCCTTGCTATCTCTTGCCTACCTAACTTGACAATACCTCCTCTCCTCTACAACTCCCTCTTGACGTCATCTGCTACACTGCCTGCCCGCCACTACATTGCCCATCTGATATCCTCGCTCTTGCTTCTCTTGTCTTGATTGCCTTGCCTTTATTAGGCGCCTTCTTAATTCTACTATCGATTCCCAATGTCCGCTTCGCTGCACCGTCGTGCTTTAGGCAATTATCTTTCCAACTTTAAGCATCGAATAGTCGCTTGGCTACCTTCTATAAATCCTTCCATGCTCGCCTTCCTTCTTATGTTCGAGAAACCTCTCGCCGCCCCCGCGCTAACAAAACCTCGGGATCCCGGAAGCCGGATCTAGTTACTGCCCGAAATTTCATACCCTTACCCAAGCTAACTATAAGCTAGTAGCACTATTACCCAACTTGCTACGAACCTACCGCCGCTCCTTCTATATACCCTTCTTGTACGCTACTTTACATTCGCGCCTAAAACATCATTTTAACTCGCCGGGTCCCGAAGCCCCGCATCTCGTCCCTATCAACTAATTATACCTTGTTCTATTAATGAGCTTTGATTCGCTAGTATTACTACCCTTAACTGACCCCAACCGCTTACTTTATTAACTATAACCCCTATACTCTCCCGCCCATCTACCTAGCAGTTCTACTAAGATCTTTACTCCTATAATGCATCGCATTCCTCCGAACTACTCTACCCTTGCTGCCGCTACTAGCGCTTCCTGTTCGTCGCCTACTTTTACCCCTAGCCGACATCGTAGCCATTCTCGCCCTACTACCGCCTCCTTCCATAACCCCCACACCGCCGGCATAATAAGGTCTCGGTATTTACACCCAGATACTCGCTTTTCCCCCTTCTCCCACTCCCGACACATCTCTTGTGGTTGCCTACAGAGGTAGTAAGCCGAATACTTTGGAATCTATTGACTCCCTACCCTCTACCGAAGAACTGCCCTCTTGCTCCGGATGTACTCCCATTTATGCTCTCGCGGGCACCTGCTTAGCGAGTGTGTCTATCCTAGCTCTGGCGCGAGTATGTGGCAAAGTAGGCACGTCCCCTATACCTGCGATAGTTGACGAACGTATTCGTCTATCCTATATTGCTCCTATATCTACTGTCGCCGATACCTAATTAGCCCTCCATCTTCTCTATCCTCTTCCGCATCCTCCACTACCGTTTCGCTCTACTCGTCGTCTACCGCCTTAAACTCCCTACTATCACTCTACTCCCAGGTTTCGTAGATGTCGCATAGTACGTCGTCGCTCCCGTAGCTCCGCTAGTGTTAAGCTTCGTCGAGCTCCCGTGCTAGGCTAAGCTACCGACATTCGACACTCTATAGGTAGTACTTGATTACACTGTTATCTAACGGATCCGCATGGTCCAACGGTGTCGGTGGCGCAGGCATACTAGGGTCGCGCCGCATTAACACTATTGCCCTAGCTGGCTTCCTATCTCGACCGGCTCGGCTAGACTCTTAAGCGTAGTCGATTAGCCCGTAAGGGTCCTCGAGGTGTACTACCCACCGCACATGTGCGTAATCGACTCTAGGCTCAGCGGCGGTCGTGCATGCTAGGAAGGGCGACCCGCTCTCGCTACTAATCTATTCCTTTAGCCTCGCCTCCTTCTCCTCTATCGTCCCTACCTCTCGGTGATAGTACGAGTATCTAATACACTCCGCTACCTCTTCCGTATCCGCATAAGAACGCACGAATATTATCACCTGCGGCTCTTTCTACTTGGGAAGCATTCGGGTGCTCTACTTCCGCATAACCGTGTAACAAGCGAACGGAAGAAACCCCTTGCTCCTAGGTAGTCGAAGGTACTCGACTCTATATCGTAGATTCGACCTTTCGAGCATCCGCGGACCACGCTAGCATTCCCGATATGATACTACTAGTAGAGAACCTTCTCTAGCCGCAGTGGCAATGTCGCCGTAATATATACGAACGGGACCGGGTACTGCCTTAGCTCGTTGAGTTACGTCATGTACCTTCGATAGTGCGCTAACGTATGGATTAGATGGCACTCATCTAGCACGATCCGCTCGAGGTTACTCATGTCGTATAGTCGCCTAGTATACTAGCGGAACGGATGTTATGCGGCCACTTCGACGCTTACGAAGAGTAGCGTAAGCGCGCTATCTATCCTAGTAGCGATGTCGGCTCCGCTCCTCTATACCATAGGATTTAACCCCATCTCGCTACATCGCCTAAGTAGATCGAGCCGGAGCAAGACAAGCGGGATAACAACGATCGTAGTCCTAGCCCCGGGTAGACTACTCCCGAGCATAAACGAGAGGCTTTTGCCCGATCCGGTAGCGAGGATAAGGAGCACTTCCGGTACATAGTTCGCTACTAGACGCATTACCTACTCTTGCTCTGTACTCTTCCACTAGAGCTTACTATTCTTATACAGCTTGCGTACTTCCTCTAAGAGAGCTAGACTAGTCCAATGACGCTTTCGCCGTTCGCGGCCGATGTTTAAGACCTTTCGCGCGCTACCTTGTTCCTAGGCTGTAGTAGAGTGACTCCGTTTGCGGGTCTCGGACGGCGCTAATGCGCCGGAACAACCCTCTCTAACCCTCTCAAGTCCGAAGAAGCGTACCCAAGCCTTAGAGGCTTAGTAGCTCTTTAATAGCTTACCGTCCCAAACGTTAGCGAATGGATTAACGTTCGCGTATACGTGACAATACGTGCGTAGAGAATAGTTCGACATCGACACGAGTGCTACCGCTATATGGTCCCTGCCATCCTCGTCAATGTCGTCGGAAGGCTCCTCGACATCCTACGCAACCGCGAGACATGCTCGGTCGGCCTCATCGAAGTGCGTGTTAATGGTAGCGGAGCTTATCTGCCGCCACACTACTGTCCTAATCACCGGCACGCCTGCCCGTTTGTAAGCGGCCTTTAACATATCGCTAAACTGCTTGTCGGACTATCTCTACCCTTCGGCATCACTCCACAGAAACGGAGATATCGAGAAGCGAATGTCCTCCTGCCAAGCCATCGACTCGAGTACAGGAATCACGTAGATAACGTAGTTGACATACAGCTCGCTTAGCTCTTCACATAGGAAGCGTACGTTGTTGACGTTCTTCCCCGTAGTTGCCATCATCTTGTGTTCGACCAAGTGGAAGAGGACCTTGCCATACCGAAGCTGGATATGTCGAAGCTGCTCCGTGTTTCGCCACATAGGACTGAGGAACTTAGGCGCGCGCACGGGCGGGCTAGCACTGAAGTGGATCGCAACTGCTACATCTTTGAGGAACTCTTGCGCAAGCTGCTGATAGAGTCTGATGCCACTTCGACTCCACGATAACGATGTGGTGCCATCTGCGTCGCGTCTCTCCTGCAGATAGAGGTCGCGAAGCTCTGGAGTCTCGGCTACATACTAAGTGACGACGCTCTTGTGCCTACTTAGTGCAGAGGCGTTTTGAGCATGCTTACCGAACCACCAGCCGATCGTCCGCTCACTGTCGTTTTCTTCTAGATGTTTGGGAGTCAACTTAGTAACGTGGTCAATCCCGAACATAAGATTGCCGTAAAGCAACCCCTGCGCGCGGTCGATCGTGTGTCGACAGAGGTGCCGGATCTCGTCCATGCTAATAGACACCCCTCGGTAAGTGATCGTAGTCTTCTCCAAGTCCTACGTGGCCGGCCGGTTGACCATGGTAAGCGGTGCGATGCCGAACAGCCGTCGCCGCCATAGTAGCAGATACGACAGCGGCTTGGAGACTGTGTTGGTAAAGTACCGTCGCATCTGCGCGTCCAGCTCCTCATCAAGCCCGTCATCGGACTCTTCTTCGTCGACACCACCAGGTCGTTGTTCGTCAACGGCGTCGCAAGCAAACCGAAAAGTCCAGAGCTGACCACAGTATATCAGCGCCGAGAGGTGATGGTTGAACGATCCAGGCTCCTCCCAGCAGCCGTACCGGCTATTTACTGACAGCATTGCGGCATACGCGAGAAGTGGCGATTCGAATGGCGACCCGGCAAGATGCTGCTGGATCAGGAACCGTGAGATGGCGATTGCAGGCTCCTTCAAGGCGGCCACCTTCCGATAGGGGTCTTCATCACCGTTGTTGCTGTTGTCGCTGCAAGTCGCTGCCTCGTCGGCAAAGTGTTGCAGGCTTTGCTCCTGTCGCTTCGTGTAGCGCAGGTACCGGTATACCTGACTCTGTCCGTCTTGGTCCTGTGTGGAGCCATCGCTGTCCTCTTCACCGTCTTTGCTGCTGCTGACGTCTGACGTCGCTGCCTCTGCTAGTGCTGCTAAGCTTTTGGGGAAGAGTCTGCCTCGCCATCCATTCTAACAGAACGTCAGCAGCTGTGTCCAGTGCCTTAGATAGGTCTCTAGAGTGCCTGCCTGCAATGTCCGACGGAAAGCCCTGGCCTTGCCTTCCGGGTTAGCGGCGTGCTAGAAGCTGCTGATCCGTGCGGCCTGAGGATCGGTCATGCGCTGCTGTGGTCCATGCTGGCACCATTGCCACGTCTCGCGGAGCACTTTCGCACTTACTTCGCATAGATCGTGCAGACCGCTCTCGTCGTCCGTCTCGGAAGACTGGTATGAAGCCGCCATCTCGTCCTTGCGCAGGCCGGCAACATATCGATCTAGACCGAGTTTCTTCATCCACAGCTCTACCCTGGCGCCTCTCGCTGCTGAATCCGGATTCACGTTCGCTGCAGCAGCGGCAATTGCCTCATGCTGACCTTGCTGGACTCTTAAGCGCTCGATGAACTGGCTGGCCTGTTCCTGTGCTTTATTGTTCAGATCACTATATACCTTACTTGAACTACTTCTTGCCTCGGACGGCCCAGCCGTGCCGGCCATGTTCCCCTTCGGAGCGACACGGAAGTACTGCCTGTCTCCCGTTATGAGAAAAACGTCTGCAGCTCGCAGGTAGTCCAAAGTGGTTGCTCTTCGCAGTGGCTCCTCGCTCGTCGTTGGTGCACTGCGGCAACGTGCCGGTCCTGTAGCTCGCTGCTCGTGGTCAAGAACTCGCCGCTACATAACCTACAGCTCCATCCGGACGAAATCGTTAGGTATGGAATGGGTGCGATTGGCTGGCTGTCTATTAGGGGATGCGCATCCCGCAACGACTGGCGTGACTTGAGGGGCAGCTGCCGCAGTGTTAAGACGGCATCTCTAAGGACGCGACCTTTGCAGTAATGACCCTTGCCGCGCAAGTGCCGTCTTATGGAGTCTTCTTCCGCATGGACACCCTGCCTATGGACTTTACATACGAGCAACCCAAATCGGGGTTCGAAGAAAAGACCTTGAATGTCTGCCATGTTGGGGTGATCCCGTTGTATATGCAATACGGCATGAAGCTCTAGTAAGGTTGGCCCTACTTATAGAATCCTTCACACACTCTGAAGGCAGGGTCTCTTAGTCAAGCCCTTTAGTCTGAACCCTCTCCTAGGTGTTGTGTCGTTTCCTGCGATGTTTAAGCGTTACTTGGAATGCGCGGTCGGAATGCGCAGTAGGGTTGCTAACCCTAACCCCAAATTTTGCGGGAAATTTTTGGAATGCGTCGCATTCCGGCGGTTTCCTTTCATTAGGAGATCAGCGTTGCTTTGCCGGGCTTCCGGGATCACTAGTCTCTAGTCTGCGTTGGGATGAATCGATCTGCACTTTAGTGTTTAGGCCTTCCCCACTAAGCCAAGCGTACCTTCGACTTGGGGACACACTCCGGATAACCTCACGGTACCCACACCCAAAAAGGAAGTGAAAAAGTAAGAAAGAAAGAGAGACTAGTTATGCGGCGAACCATACGCAGATCGTCCGGCCTCTTGGCGTTGGGCCTTCGCAAGCGCAAGCCTGGACGGAACTTTTTCCGAGGGCGTCTCATACGATCTGAGAAGATGCGCTTACAGCTGCGCATAGAACGAGGAAGACTGTGCAGAGTGGGTGTGTTGGTAAAGTCGGAATGTTCCTTCCGCACGTACTGTGATGGTACATAGAGTAGTGACGCGATTCCGGTCCGTTTCGTTTCCGTTCTAGAAAGGCAAGGCGGACGCAGACGTTTTCGTGTGTGATTCGCGATGCCGGAGGGTAGCATTTCTCTGGGTTTGTGGGGTCGATCTGTCAGAGTCGCATGAGTAAGGATAGATCAGGTTAGTACCCACTGGAATCTGCACTAGTCACTTCATGGTCGCTTCATTACAGGTGTGGAAACTGGTTAGCGGAACGGATGCGCAATACGTAACCCCTCTGATAATGCATATTGATGCATCCGCAGCAAAAGCTGTGTCCGTTGCGTGATCACTAGCTTCCTGCCTCGGCCTTCAGGAGTGTCGACATGGACCAGGTTGTTGTTACACTTCGGGTGTAGTCTTGTTCCTTCCCCAACATCCACGTCGGCACACACATCCCGTAAAGTATGCCGTATTAATCAAGGCTCACCGCGACCGTATGGCGCCAAACAGTCGTAGCAAGAGTAGTTAAGAGTATGTAAGATAAGAAAGGTCGCTACAATCTGTAACGTCAGCGTGGTTGGATAGGGAGCGGATTTTGGTCATCAGGTCTACGAGCTTAGAGTACCAGAAGAAGGCACTAACGTTGTGACGGACACGGAGATGCACTACGCTCCAGACCATGTGGAGAGTCAGTTCATGTAGTGTGCTACGTAGGAAAACAATGATGGCCGATGACATCATCAAGGATAGGGCATTGGCGCGATACTGTTTCTGTGAATAAACGGCCAACTGCCCTTGTGCTTTGCGCATTGCTGTCTCCTACTTTCACTTCCTCAAGCTTAGCAGTACACTCACCGAAGCAGCCATGTCTAGCGCCTCATCACCTAGAACTTCACTCCACGACGAGCTTTTGCCATCTCAACATCATCGGGATAGCGAAAAGGAGCATGCTTCCGCTCATCTTGATGCTCCAGCAAAAAGGCACAGTCTACTCCAGATCGCTCTGCGTACCTTTTCGAATCTCATCTCGTTTCTTTTATGTTCGCTCCTTGCCATCAACCTTCTACTTGTATATCGTACTAGTCCACGGATTGATCGCCCACATCACCTCCGTCGTAGTTACGGTACAGACAGGGCATACATGAGCGTTGATCCGGCGAGTGATTCTCTGTGGAACCAGATGAATGTTGGGATGGGTAAAGTACTTATTCCTGACGGTGATGGAAGGCACAATGAAGGCTTCGGGATTATTGGCATGTAGGTGCTCCGCTACAAATTGTTTTCCGGAATAAGGTCGCTAATACAAATTTTTCAACAGGTACCATCAATTGCATTGTTTAGCCTCACTTCGTAAGGCAATTCAGACAGGTCATCTTGGCAATGATCCAGGGACCGACTACCACGATGACCATCATTGGCCTCATTGTCTTGACTATCTACGGCAGGTAAGTCTCATGATACATAGACTGCACGCGTTTTTCTACTCGCGATCTTAATCGGAGGGAGTTTGCTGATCTAATATTCAGACAATTCTATGCCACGCAGACACTACGATCGAGCGCCCTACGACCCTAAGAAACGGATCTCAATTGACGCTTGAGATAAATGGCACGAAGACACTTATCGTTGATGGTACTACTGATGTCCGGCAATGTCGTAGTACTGACCTCGTCTCGGAATTGAGAACGCGATACGCAATCTATCCTTAACCCATATCCTGGTTGAGTTTCGTTGCGCGTCGAGGTATCAGAACGCGAGGGGAGGACTCAGGTACTTTGATATGTAACGTAAACCGCGGGGAAGCGAGACAGGTGGGGAAGCGAGACACTGAAACTCGTCTTCTCAACTTCTAAACCTACCACTACCAACAATGAGTGCTTCTATACTAGATAAGCAAGTTTATACCGAAGCTCATATCCAGAAGTGTATTTCTGCCTACAAAAACAAAGACTACAAATCAGTTCGAGACGCTGCCCGCGCATTTAATATCCCTCCTACTACTATACACCATCGCATGGCCGGACGACCTTCACGCGCTATAGCGCATGAATCGCAACAAATCCTTTCGAACGCGGAAGAGAAGACGTTAGTCGGATGGATTACACGTCTTACACGCACCGGCTTTCCTGCTTCGCCCGCGTTGGTTGTGCAAATGGCCGAGGAAATCCGACGCGCACGCGTGCAGCTATCGAAGAAACCACTACCATCTCCTCGGCCAATTGGTGAGAAGTGGCTTGACCGCTTCAAGACTCGCCATCCTGAGATCGCAGGCATCTGGACTCGTCAGATTGAGAGCGCGCGCTTCAATGCGACAAGCCATGACGTCGTAAAGAGGTGGTTTGACGCGGTGACGGAGCTTTTGTAGAACATAACTATCCTCCGGAGCGCGTATACAACATGGACGAGTCCGGCTTCGCTGTCGGAGCGAGCCAAACATCAAGAACTCTAGTCAATGTACGCGAGACATCTAGCTGGAAGGTAGTTGCAGGCCGTCAGGAGTGGATAACTGCAATCGAGTGTGTGAGTGCTGCTGGGGCTACCGTGCCTCCCTTGATCATCTTCAAGGCCAAACACACCAACACCGCCTGGGTACCCTCACATACGCCTCCAGACTGGAGGTTCTCGACTAGCAGCAGCGGTTGGACGTCCGATAGTCATGGTTTTCAATGGCTGACCACGGTTTTCGAGCCCTTGACGCGGCCTGACGACCCTACGACACGAAGAATGCTAATCATGGACGGCCATAGCAGCCATATGACAGCGAAAGTGATCGCCTTCTGCATGGAGAATGCGATCGACTTGCTCATCCTGCCGCCTCACTGTTCGCATATACTCCAACCGCTTGATGTTGGCGTGTTTGCACCGCTCAAGCGCGCGCTAGCTTCGGAGACCGACGCCGCTTTACGAGTCGACTCTGGCCGCATATCGCGCGTAGAGTGGACGGAGATGTACATACGCGCGAGAGCTAAGGCTGTTACAACGAGGAATATCCTAAGCGGATGGAGAGCTGCTGGTCTAGTGCCGCTAAGCCCTATAACGGTGCTTAACAAGCTGCCTGCGGAATCGACTGCAGCGGATTTGCAACCTCATACACCTCCGCAACAACTCGATCTAGACCTCTCGCTACTCGATAGCTCTCCTCCAGACGGCACCGAGCTACGCGAAGCAAACGCGCTGTTCAACCCTACGATTAAGGCGATCCAGGAGGCTCCATCCCCGGCGAAGCGATATGCAGAGCGGATGACTCGCGCTTTTGAAGTGACGCATAGCGAGAACGTCACTTTGCGCAAGCAGTTACAAGAACAGGAGAAGCTTCTCAATATGCGAAAGGTCCGGAAGAAGGGAAAGCGGGTCGCATTGAAGGGCAGGTTCGTGTTTAGCACGCAGGAAGTACTCGAGATAGCCAAGGCAGCCGAAGCGGAGTCATCGACTAAAAACCACGCGGACGCCCACGCAAGCGTACAATTGAAGAAGTGCTAGAGGATGAGGAAGATGAAGTGCCTGAAAACATACATAGCGACTCAGATTCTGACTGTATCATTGTTGCGGTGCGCAAGTAGCCATCGAATGTAGACATCGGCGTCATCGTGTCTCGCTTCCCTACCTGTCTCGCTTCCCCGCGGTTTACGTTATAGTCGGAAGTCAGAATTTTTCGTGGAAGTTGCCGAGCTGGCTGTCACTCCACCAACAACATCAACACGGCAATTCAGCAACCCTGCTTCAAATAGTACAGAACTTTCTATGTACAGTATTTGGAGCATAGTGAATAAGGGGGTTTGGTTAATATCTTGCATACCAACCATCTGCATCAACTACAGCCTGAATCCTGTCTTCCATGCTTGCAATACAACCTTCTATGATATCCTCATCTATCTCAGCCCATGCATGTTACAACACTTTGCCTATCCTTTGCGCAATATTATCGTCATCCCCTTTCCATGGTTCTACGTCTAGTTAAAGCTCATACAGCTTGTTCTTGAGATGAGGCCACATGTGCTCAACAAGGCTGAGGTCAGGTGAGTAGGCTAGCCAATCATCGATGAGATCAATGCCTTGTTTCTTTTCACACTGTTGGCAGTATGAGTACGGGCGTTGTCGTGTTGGAATATAGTGTTTCCATCAATCCAAAGCCGTAGTTCATGCTCCAAAACCTTGAGATGGCTGTTTGCCGAGTATCCCTTACGTTTGGCCTGTTGATTACACTCTATACAACACTCGTCCGAAAAGAGGATTTTTATCCATTGATTTGTCGTCCAATTGAGGTGTTCTTTTGGCCCAATTGACTCGTATTCTCGCAGTCTCTTTGGTAAGTAAAGGCGTTTCATAGCAATCTACTTGTGAAGATAGAGCGGCTCGAGTATTCGATGTATTGTTGATACGGGAGTACTCGAGGTGGAGCTCGCGTTTTATCGTATTATACGACGCAAACGGCTCTGAGTTTATAGCACGGTAGCTAGCGATGTATCTCGGCTGGTTGTACCCCTGCAGAGTGCTTGCCAATGATTATACCGCGCGTAGCTGGACTTAGGCGATTGTACGGGCCTCGATCATGGCTTGTTAGATGTAATGCACGGCGTTATGGTAGCATGATTAGTTGATAACTACGAAAGGTAGTATGCGACGCGTTGAAAGTTGACGCGTGTCGGCTAACATCCGCGAAAACTTGTGATAATCCAGTTGTATGTCGTGTTACATTGAGTTACATTGATTGCATCATATAATAACTACTAGTCTTGATACTTTAGAAAATGAGTGTGCAAAAGTCTCGCCGCCCAGTTGGTCTGCATAGCTACTTCATGTTGGAACAAATAGTATAAAAAATTATCTCTTAGTCGCTTAATCCAACATTTGCACCTATTCACTTCAACATCGAAATCCACCCTGCGACCTATAACTATTCTTCCGGCAAGGTCGGCTTTTAAACAGCCTTGAAACTTTCTTATTGATCTTACAACAGAGGCTAAGACCAACTCATAAGTCGCACTTCTACGCGCTAATACTGAGGCTGGCACTATCCAAAGCTGTTGTTTCAGCAAGGTTAGCTTCACAACAGCCTTGAGATTCCTAGTTGCTCATACCATCGACAGTAATGTCCAGGTTCGGCAAGTCAACATCGATTCCAGCATCCATGTTTCTCCCGTTATCCAGAGCTGTCATTTCAGCAAGGTTAGCTTCTAAGCAGCCTTGAGACTTCCTTGTTGATCTTACCGTCGACATTGACACTGATATCCGCCTCGCGCTTCATACCAGCCTCCTTGAGTAGAGGTAGTGCAAAAGCCATCGAGGCTAACGCACCGAAGATGATAATGACCTTCATAATTAAAGATCTTTATATAGGGTAAACACGGAATATGAAGCTGTTGTCAAAGGAATTAGAAGAAGGCTTACTTGTTGATCGACATTTAGACAGCAGGCTGATGGATATTTAAGGGAAAAAGGCAGCAAGCAGGACCCATGTACAAGCCTAGCATCGTATGTTGTGACGCAACTTGGGAAATAAGAAATATACTTCCGGTGTCCGGCACTGAGTATAGGAAGCATAGGCGAATCCTCTAGGCTAGGATCTGCGCGCGCTAGGCATGGTGTGCCGCAGCTCCACAAACGAAAGACTGCTCACGGGCACACAATCCTTGTAGGATCGACAAGCCCGGTTGCCATAGACCCGGATACTGCAAACCTAACGTTAACTCAAGCGAAAACTCGGTTTAGAAAGTGTGCGTAATGGTGACCCCTTGACCCATCTCGGATTCGACGCCTGGACCATGAAACCGAAAAGGTGGATCCGCTGTGAACATCACCTCAACACAGGAAGCACTTCCTATCTAACAATGGAGTTGTTGATGCGCAGCGGCGAGGATGTGGGGACGCGAGAGGATTAGGGAGCCATCGAGAAAGATAACCCACAGAATACTGTCCAATCACCGTACGGAATGCATGAGACATTGTTCGTCTTGGCTGTAACATCCAAAAAGAACTAATCCTGGTACAAGCCATCCAGATTATGGGTCCAATGGCTGTCGCATATCCGGGAATCGTTTCCACAGCAGGCACATGGCCCTTCACGCAATGTCAGGTTATCATCGATTCCTTGCAGCCAGGAGGTACCCTAAGAAATGTTGAATTGAGATAGCTTAAACTGTGCCAATACACTGTGGTGTACGCAGGTTTGTGTGGATGAAAAGACGCAACGTACCCCACAAGTGAGCGTGCCACCCAAGCGAGCGTGCCACTAAAACGCGTCTACGCGACGATTCAACTTTCGGATTTTATGTCACAACCAGTAATCATGAACTCGGGTCGAAGAGACAGTCAATTACTCTTAGCCGTTCAAGCTATCCAAAACGACCCGAAGTTAAGCATACGAGCCGCTGCGACAATCTACAGAGTCAACCGTAAGACATTAAGGCAGCGAAAACACGGCCGACCGTCTCGATGCGATACTACACCCAAATCCTGAAAGCCTACGGATTTGGAAGGATCTACGATAGTCCAGTATGTGCTCGACCTGGACTCACGCGCATATTCCCTAGACTAGCTGGTATAGAAGATATGGCGAACCTACTACTACGCGAACGCGACGCGCTACCCGTAGGCAAGAATTAGGCGTTCAACTTCGTAAAGCGACAACTAGCTCTCCGTACTTGTTTTAATCGAAGGTGCGACTACCAGAGGCTCTAATGCGAAGATCCAGAGACGGTCTCGATGTGGTTCCGACTCTTATAGAGCACACTTTCTAAGTATGGTATTGCGGAGAAGGATGTCTAGAACTTTGACGAGACAGGCTTCATAATGGGCGTCATCTCGGTGACAGGGATGGTAGTTACAGGGGCCAAGAGGCATGGAAAAGCCAGGATGGCAAAGTAGCTCGCCGACATCAATTCGCCAGGCAATCGACCAGTTTACGAAGGGGGCTATGGGTATGATGCACTAGGTTGCCCTTCTCCGGGACCGAGTCGCTTCCCTCGAAGAGGAAAACTAGACCTTAAGCAAGCGTCGTAGGCCTAAAAGACACGTGTGCGTTAGGGAGGGTCGATGACTTTACAGCATGGCCAGGACCTATTAGCGCAAAAGGGCACCCGAAAGCAGATAGGACAGGAAAAGAGTGGAGATAAGAAGGGGTACGAGCAGCGGTCCGGCACAGCAACGTCGCTGTAGGCGATGCGGCAACACTGGTCACAATGTGCGTACTAGTGGAATAGATATAAACAGGGGTGGAGAAGACGACTTGGAATAGTTGTCATTGATTTTTTTGCGCTGTGACGGATTATTGTTGAATCTGTTACGTGGACGAGTTTTAGTGGCACGCTCGCTTGGGTGGCACGCCCACTTGTGGGGTACGTTATTGCCGAATGTGTCCGTGATCGACGCTAACGGGCTCAGCCCCGAGTTACGATCGTCGGTGCCATGTCGATCAGGGATTGCATGGACTAGGTAGCTGGGTGCAGCTAGTTGCGCAGGTCTGCCGTGACTATGGAGTGATTGGTTGGCCCACCCACAAATAGGAGGAACAAGCCAGTCATTCCTCTGACGTCGACCTTTTGCATCTCTAAAGCAAGCGCTTACCGCCTCCATCAGTCGTCTAGCCATGGGCAGTTTTCTTGTTCGTCCAATATGCTGCAGTTCACAGTTGATGCCGAGCCTCGAGTTTGTCAAGCGATGGCACACGCACAAACTTAGTCCTACCGGGGGCTATCCTTGGGACTTTGCTAAGCCTATCGGAAAGCGACACATTCCATTAAGTTAACGTACGCTGCGGGTAATAGGCTGCAGTGACTTCACAAAAGAACCCGATATTCTGCCGTCCAGCTGCCTTTGTTGATAGCTATACCATCAATTCAATGCGTAACCATGCCACAACCAAGGCGTCCTTTGACTCAGATTGGTGCGGATCATGTCCAGAACCAAGAGCTTAGTCCATACATATGTGGACAGCTCGTTTCAGCGCGTGCGCATGGTGATACGTACGATCATTGTCCTGCTGAAAGGTCATAGGTGGCTCGTAAAACTAGGCAAGCGTGTAGCTAATCGTGTCCAAGTACGATTCAGCGGTATACCCTTTCATCTTTGCAGCCTAATCTCGTCGCATTACCATCAAATCAGATTTCTCAGTATCCTAGACTCCAGTCCAGACCCTAACGCGTATATCCTTGCCTTTGTCGCGCGTTTGCACTTTATTGTAGTCGTATCCTTCGCTAATCTTGCGAAATACTCATTGGTGTTTATGGCCCGCTCCACGTTCAACTGAACACTCGCCTGAAAGGATAACTTCTTCTCACTGAGACTGTGTCCAATGCCGGTGATTTTTGGCCCATATTAACCGCAATTTGGCAGTCTTTGCCGTCAACAAAGGACGTGACTTTGCCATCCATTTCTTGATTCCAAATGGCCGGAGGATTCGAGCAATGGTTGCAGTACATATGTTGAGCTGCGACTCGGATTTGAGCTGGTTATACGTCGTAAACGGATGGATACGAGCGCATCGAACGACACGGTGATTCAGACGGTCTAACTGCTTCCTTGGATGGCGGGAGCTTGCATGCGATCGTCCATGTAGATGTGTAGGTGCATTCGTAACTACGTCCTTGATTGTAGACTACGGAGGCTCTGTTGCGTAGTGGATTTCAGCAACTGTATCGCCATGATTATATACTAAAACGATCTGCGCACGCATGTAGGGACTAAACCCTTGATGATAAAGGTAATCCACATCAATTTGAGCGAGTGGCTGCCTTGATTGTGACATGGTTACGCGTTGAATCGATGATAGTTGTTGTTGTTGTTGATTCTTGAAGCTATGGACCCCGCAGGTTGAATCGATGGTATAGTTGCAAACAGATCAACTTTCTCGGCTGAATCACGGAGACACCTGTTGAGTCACTGTAACTTGAACAAGACAGATCAAGCTCTATATGGATCAGCGTCCCACCACCCTGCCTGTCCCACCACCCCACGGTTGACGTTGACTTGATATAGGCAGAGATTAGTTGTAGGTCACCGAATTTATAGGTCGTGCTCAGCATGCTTGCTCGCTAATCGTAGCTTCCTGCCGTAGCACCTCAGAAGAAAAGGAAGGGGCACAAAAGCGCACGCAAGAAATCCGAGCAATGAACTCGCCCAAGCGGTACCAAGATTCCTGTACATGGCAGGTGCAAACAAGGGAAACCCAGCAGCGAACATAGATCGCATGAACTCATTACCTGCGAGCACTGATGCGGCGTATCGAGGGTATACGTCTGAAAGATAGGTGAGGATGCAATTCTGGCCAGGCGCACAGACAGTTAATAGAAGTTCGTAGTTCTTGCAGTATGGTACAACGACTTACGAACAGTAAGAGAATGCCACCGCCGAACCATGCTGACCCAACGCAGGGCATTATCCAGTGAATCTCTGGCTTGGCTGACCATCCAAACCAGAAAAGTGCCTAACATCATGAGCCAGCAAGCCATCTAGAACACCAAATCACTCACAGTGGGAATTAAGAAAGACCCGACCATCGCCGCGTTCATTCGTAGTTCTGGATTTATCTTCCCGTCTTCATCAAAGCAGGGCTTTAGGAATCTGCGAAGGTACCAGAAAAATGGGACTGTGGTGATTAAAGCACCCACACCAATCGATAGAAATGTCAGGCCCTCCTCGCCTAAGCTCATCTGATATGTGTCCTGGAAGACGATCGGAAAGGACTCAAGCCAGGTATACTGCAAAGCATAAATCAGTGAGACGTATAGGTTTAGACTCAGTAAGATTGGCTCGCAGTTTAGTGTGAATGGTCGGACCAGAGTATCCAAAGCAATATCTTTGCGACTCATCTCGGCGTAGTCCAACTCAGCTTGGCATCTAAACGCGTCGTTTCCACTTAGACGCCGAAGGCGGCGAGCACGACGGTAAAGAATGTTGGCTGCAGAAGTCTCTGGCAGGAAGCACAACAGAGCGATAAGAGTACCAGTAGCAAGCCACATATGCATCCAGATCGTCCACCTCCATCCCTTGGTTTGAGCTACAAACCCACCGATTAGTGGTCCAAGAGCGGGCCCGCACAAGGCAGCTATATCCCACCAAGATATGGCGAATGCCTTCTCCGCTGGCGAGTACATGTCGCCGAGAGATGCTCCTCCTGCCGCTAAGCTCGGGGAACCCACGAACCCGGAGATGAAGCGGAATGTCAGCAACATGCCGAGATTGCTCGCCAATGCTGTGGGTATCTGTAGTAATACAAAGGCGAACAGCGTCGCAATGTAGATCGAACTTCGTCCGACCTGAGGCAGTTCAGTGACGGGAGACCAAAACATTACACCCACGCCATTACCGGCAACGTAGACAGTAAGGCCTAGCGTGGCTGCCGTTTCGCTGATGCCAAAATCCTCTTGAACCTGTACCCGTGTGTCAGAATGTCTCAGGACGTTTAGTTCATGCAAGGACTTACGCTGGTGAGACCAGCGGTATATAGAGCACCGCCAACAAAGACCACCCACGACAGAAAGCAGATTTGAAAGGTCACCCAAGCCTTCATCCACCACGACCAATCTGGATCCTGGGTTAGTATCACACCAGGAAACGTGTTTGCAAGTGAGCACAAGCGCACTTTGAGGATTCTGCAAGTTGTGTTTAGAACGGATATTTCTTGGTACAGAATCACGGTATTCTTACTTGATGATCACTGGCACCGTCCCAGCTAACAAGGTTGTCATCTTCAGTGTTCGCGTTTCTCATCCCGGATGATGCCAATGGAGCTGAATGCCGGTCCGGTGCATGAGCATCTTCCCGTTTGTAAACTTGACGACACAAAGCACAACCATTCTGTGGGACGTTGAGTCTTAGAACGTGGCGCACGCCATCGATGGCATGAGCAACAACAGTGTCGTCGAGTACGTTAGGCATTGTGTCACCGTACGCCCATGTGAAAGAGTAACATAGTGCACGTTTGCTCGAGGAAACAATCTTTGTTTGATGGGCGATGCGGAATTCTAGCTCTGTTGAACTCGTCTTACCTGACAGAGTTACGTCATTGTTGATTCCGTAGCCAATCACCATACGCTTGCCTCTTACAGAGAAGCGCGTCAACTATAGCGCATGTTTGTCTCGGTAAGAAATTCTCGGCACCCGTTGAAGCTAACTGCGGTAGTGCAGCACCTATGATCTTGGATGTCTCAGCGCACCACGCTGGCCCTAATCTCGAGTGCTTTATTGCTTCTTACGTCTCGCCGCAGGTGTTGAGTGGGCCACACACTGAGTGCAGATAGATGGCGTGGCTTTGATCTTCGTTTGCATACCGGCGGAGTGCCCAACGTTATTCAACGCGAGCTGGCAATGCGGTGAGACAGCTATTACCGACCAGCAATCGATCTGAGCCGGGGCGTCGGACTCCTGTCTGTGAATCAATCTCAACAAGGCTCCACTTATCGACCGCGAGCAGATTTTCGACACTACAGAGCGAAAGAAAGAAAAAACAGGTCATGAGCGTCAACCCGACGAGATCAACAGTTTCTCTACTTCTTCTCAAGATTTGAATGTCATTATTTGTGCTCAAAATTCCCTTTTGCTCAGCTCCGATCCCTACTCGACAAGAAAAAGCTACGATACGAAATGCGAAGCTGCGAGCTGGTTTCCCCACAAACACAGAATGAATGGTCCAAAGACCCCGACAACCCGCGTAATTGGAGCATACGCCGGAAATGGGCTATGACAATAATGATAGCGCTTTATGATTTCATGTCGCCGTTCGCATCCTCGTCTATGGCTCCGGCTCAGAATGCTATCGCCAAAGATCTTAGCATTGAAAGCACCACAATCAGCACCCTAGCACTCACTATCTTCATCCTTGGTTTTGCCCTAGGGCCATTCATCCTCTCCCCTTGTCCGAAAAGTACGGTCGGGTCCATATCATACAGATCAGCAATGCACTGTTCCTCATATTTAATGTAGCCTGTGGTATCGCCGCGTCGGCTCTTCAGTTCCTCGTTTTCCGATTTCTAGCAGGCTTTACCGGCATCGGACCGGTCGTAGTAAGTCCAATTATCCTCTCTTACGTCCTTAGGCGCTTACAAATCGATAGGTTGGCGGTGGCATCCTCGGAGACTTGTACTCTTCTGATGAAAGGGGACATCTTTGGCAGTCTATTCTTTAATGCCTCTTCTTGGGCCTGCTCTTGGTATGCTAGCTGCTACACAGAGCTTTGGTCGTTGCGTGCAGAAAAACCTGACAGATGTGATATAACGTAAACCGTGGGGTAGTTGGTCAGGTGGGGTAGTTGGTCAGTAGCCTCGATGGAGTCAAGGTTGGACGAGATAAGCTAGCCAATAAGGCTTAGTGCGCTTAGAACTGCCTAACTGCGTTAACTGACCAACATCCCCACCTGACCAACTACCCCACGGTTTACGTTACTACAGGGCCGATCACTGGAGGCTTCATAACGCAGTATCTGCAATGGAGGTGGATATTCTATGTGAGCACCGTTTTCGGCGCAGTAGTTCAAATCCTTGGACTCTTCGTACTTCAGGAGACCTACGCGCCCAAGATATTGGCAGCTAGACAGAAACAGATGAGCCACTGTGCACTGTGCACTATGATGGAAGCGCAGAGAAACAAAGGAGAGACAGTCACTACCGGAACGCTATCTGAAAACATGATGCGACCGGTCAAGCTGCTTCTTACGCAAGTCGTTATCATAGTCCTTGCCGCATACGTGGCCTACCTTGACGGCGTCCTCTACATATTCTTCGCTACGTTTCCTTCTCTCTGGGAGGATGGATACGGCGAATCTGTAGCCATTGGGAGTTTGAACTACGTTTCCGTGTGCGTTGGTTTTCTGATCGGCTCACAAGCTTCACCACAGTGTGGAAACTGGGTACGTTTCCTGTATCCACGCCTGTTTCTCTTCTTCCACACCTTCACTATGGGATCAGGCTAACGTACTGCATAGATGTACTCCAAGCTCAAAAGCCGCTTTTCTTCAAACGGCAAACCCGAATTCCGATTACCGTTGATAATCCCGGTAGCAATGGTAGTTCCAGTGGGACTTCTGGTCTATGGTTGGGCTGCTGAATACACCGTTCACTGGATCGTCCCCAACGTTGGAACCTGTCTCGTTGCCTTCGCCTCGTTAACCAACATCCAGGCTATCCAGCTGTACATAATGGATTATTACACAGAGAACTCGGCCTCTGCTCTTGCGGCGCTCAATACAGCTAAATACTTAACGGGTGCATTCTTCCCGCTGTTTGCGCCACCGATGTATGCAGGGCTAGGCTATGGATGGGGCAACACTCTTCTTGCGATCATTTCTATTGTCGTTGGCATACCAGTACCGCTGCTTCTTCTGAAGTACGGAGAACGACTACGGAAGAAAAGTCCGTTTGCTGTCAAACAGGACGAGACGCAAGACCAGGTGTGATGGCCTCACTACAACGCGGCTCGGAGTATGTCTTGTTACGTAGCTTGATTGTTCTTACAGATCCGCTTGGTGATCGTAGGGCATAAGGGAAACTGTTGGCCGGCTCAACGTTAGTGAACTAACGTAAACCGCGGGGAAGCGAGACAGGTGGTGCGAAGCGGGACACGAAAACGCCGATTTCTACATTTGGTGGCTACTTGCGCACTGCAACAGCAATACAGTCAGAATCCGAGTCGCTACACATGTTTCCAGGCACTTCATCTTCCTCACGCTCGAGTACTTCCTCGATTGCATGCTTTTGTGGCTGTCTGCGTAGCTTCTTGCTCGGTAAATCCGCCTCCGCTGCCTTCGCTATCTTAAGCACTTCTTCGGTGCTAAACACAAACTTTCCCTTCAATGCGACTCGCTTTCCTTCTTTCGAGCCTTTCGTATGTTAAGAAGCTTCTCCTGTTCTTCTGTCTACTTGCGCAAAGTAACGTTCTTACTATGCGTTGATTCTGCAAAGCGAGTCATCCGTTCCGCATAGTACTTTACTAGAGAAGAAAGTCCTACGCAGCTTGAAGCGCCGTGTTTGCTTCGCGTAGTTTAGTGCTATCCGGAGGAGAGCCATCTAGTAGCGAAAGGCTTAGGTCAGGTTGTTGTGGAGGTGTACAAGGTAGTGCACCCGCTGAAGTTAGCTTCGTAGGTAGCTTAAGTACTATAATAGGCTTGGCAGCATTAGGCCGGCGCCTCGCTATCTACCGAGGATGTTGTTTATAGTAGGCGCTCTCGTCCTTGCGCGGATGTACGTCTCCGTCTATTCCACGCGCGATATAAGGCCAGAGTCTAGTCGTAAAGCGGCATCGGTCTCCGAAGCTAGCGCGCGCTTCGGCGGCGCAAACACCCTAATACCGAGCGGTTAAAGTACGTGCGAACAATGAGGCGGTAGGATAAGCAAGTCGATTGCGTTCTCCATGTAGAAGGCGATCATGTTCGCTATTATGTGGCTACTATGGCCGTCCATAGGTAGTAGTCGCCGCGCCGTAGGGTTATTAGGCTGTGTTAAAGGCTCGAAAACCGTGGTCAGCCACTCGTAGCCGTGACTGTCGGACGTTCAGCCGCTACTACTAGTCGAGAACCTCCACCCGGGAGACGAGTGTATAGGTACCTACGCGGTGTTAGTGTGTTTCGCCTTAAAGACGATCAACGGCGGCATAGTAACCTCGGTAGCGCTTACACACCCGACTGCCGTTATCCACTCCCCTCGGCTTTCGACCTCCTTCTAGCTAGACGCCTTACGTATGTTGACGAGGGATTTCGATGACTGATTTGCTCCGACGGCAAAGCCAGACTCATCCGTTGATATTCAGGACAAGCTCAACGATGACGACAGCCAAGAAGCGAAGTCCCAACGACCGGGCTATCGCGTGCACAAGTGGATTTAGAACCAAGGCTACGGAAGGCATCTGATCTACAAGATCTACAGTACACGAGCAGATCATCTTTACATCATGTACGCTAATCTTAATTGTAAGAGTCTCCACGACCGCCTTGCAGTAGTGGAGGAAAAGTACAAACCATACAGGACCCGAACATCGTGCCGGCCATCAGCCGAGTCCTTAGTTCAAGCTAGCAACCGAGGGAACAGCTATTCTTGAGCGGGTGATTGGTATGCTTTCTTTTGATTGCCAACCACAGCTATGATGTTCCAAAGAAACGAGCGCAGCCTTCGCCGGTTAAGTCCAAACGCCCCTCCGCCCCCAACAATCCACCCGACTTGCAGCGATCAGGTTTCTACACCGTTCCCGTATGTGGCTTGCAGCTAACGTCTCACTCAGTCAGACTAATGGCCTGTCGGAAAGGGAAGAGACAATGCTACTGAGTACGGCAATGCCGCAGGACGCTTATCGGACGCCGATCGCCTACGCAGATCGCCTACGCACGCCATCCCCATCGTTGCTATCACTTTCTCTCCTTGTTCTTCGCGGACTACGTCTAGTTGCAGAAAAAGAAAATCGCTCATAAAACGCGCTTCTTGCTGATCTCCCAAAATTTTATAGGATACGCAAGACGGTGAAGGGGAACCGAAGCCACGGCCGCGAGTTAGTGATCATAGTATCATCGGGAAGAACATGCGTTGTAGATAAAGCCTCCACCTTCCGACCAACGAATGGTCAATTGTTTCAGACAGCATTCACATCTGCTCGTGACTGTTACCCTACCTCAGGGCTCAAGATGCCTATCCTACACTCACTCTTCGCCGCGCTGTTGCTTTCTCTGGGTTCTGACCAATGGAATGCAGAAGCAAAGCCCGTCAGGTTTGCGAAACGCGCGGATGTTCAGTCATCCTATGACTTTGTCATCGTGGGTGGTGAGTGTCATTTGCGTACTCGGCTGAAGCGTTCACAGCGCTGTCAGTCCTCACCAACCGAAGAAGTACTGACAATGTATAGGAGGAACAGCAGGCTTGGCCCTCGGTGTACGCCTAAGCGAGGATGTCAATCAAAACGTGTTAGTTCTAGAGGCTGGACAGTTTCCAGAGATTGTCAAATCCTACACGACTCCTGGAGCTGATCAGCAGGTACTTGGTATGTAGGAAGGTCATTTTTCTTGGCGTGTGACTCACTGGCGTAGGGTCCCAACTGGATTGGGGATTTGTTACCGCTCCTCAAGAATCATTAGGTAATCGCACTATTACCTACAACCGTAAGGTCTTCATAGTGCTTAAGCCAGCCTGTGTACTGACAACGCGTAGGCGGCCGAGGTGTAGGAGGCAGTTCGCTCATTAATGGTTTAGCATATGGCCGAGGATCGTCTAGCATCTATGACCTTTGGCAAAGCATGGGTAACGAGGGATGGGACTGGGAATCTGTTTTTCCATACTTCAAGAAGGTGAACTAACGTTAGACGTCGAACTTGGCAGAATGACACTGACTAAAGATGCGGCGCAGAGTACTTCAGTTATTCCCAATGGTATCGCGCCCTTCCAAACATACAATGAAAGCGGATACTCTTCCAATGGTCCTGTCTCGCTCGCGTACCCTAACTACATCTATCCGGCATCCGAAGCGTTCATTGAAGCGCTTGGAGCGCTCAATGTTCCTATAGTCGCGGACCTCAACCTAGGTGACAATGTCGGGACCAAGCAGGAACCACTCACTCTGAATGCTGAACAAGAGAGGGTTTCTGCTTACGATGGATATTACAAGCCTGTCCGCAACCGAACAAATCTTACCGTCATGCCCTTAGCACGGGTGCAGCAGGTCATCCTAGAGAATCGCAATGCCACGTTGACTGCCACCGGGGTTATCTTCATCGACTCTGTCTCAGGCAGTACCTTAAATGTTACCGCGAGTAAAGAGGTCATTCTGAGTGCTGGCGTCTTTCAGACCCCACAGCTACTTATGCTGTCTGGTATTGGGCCACAAAAGATACTCCAGGACTTCGGTATCCCCGAGTACTTGATCAATGAGAACGTCGGCCGCAATATGCAGGATCACTGCTATTTCAGTGTTATTGCACGATGCGAGGCCAGCACCTCGGCTTCACAGTTATTCAACAGGATAGATTTGCTACAAACGGCGCAACAGAAGTACACAAACAACCACTCGGGACCCCTCACTAGCCCAATCGGACCAGCGTATGGATTTCAGAAGATCCCTCAGGTCGACCTACAGACTCTGGGTATCGCCGAGGCCCTTAGTAACCGGCTGAACCAAGCACACATTGAGTACTTATGGGAAGCCATCTATTTCCCTGCAGAGCCGTCAACGACCCTGCCGCAATATCCACCCAACCTGAATGAATCATTCATGTCCTTAACCGCAGCTCTCATCGCGCCCGTGTCTAGAGGTAACGTCACACTGAGGTCCAACAACATTCAAGACGCGCCGGTCATCAACGTCAACTACCTCGAATCCGAGGTAGACCAGCAGGTCGCCCTCTACGCCTTCCACAACCTACGCAACATTCTCTCACAACCCGTATTAGCAAATTTCACCATGGGTCCTGACTATGGCGAGGTGGTTCCCGGTGCCAACATCACGGACGACGCAACGCTCTTGGAATACATAAAATCGGAACTGATAACTGTGTGGCACGGGAGCGGCACAGCCAGGATGCTGCCGCAGAGCGACGGCGGTGTCGTCGATAATCGGCTGAAGGTTTACGGTGTCCAGGGCCTTAGGATTGTTGATGCGAGTATCTTCCCGGTTATTCCGGATCAGCACATCCAGGCTGCGGTGTACATGGTCGCTGAGAAGGCAGCTGCGATGATCAAGCAGGACTTCGGGTTTTCATGAATTATGAGTTTGGTTCGATGGATAGATCATTGGTTGAGTATGGTAGAACCAAGAACAACGAATGTGAACCCGATCACGAATGTGTGACGAACTCTTCTTTTGTCTATTATGCGCCTTGCGTGTAGAAGAACTTTGACAAGAGCGGTTCTATGAAGGTACGATCCAACCGTTGATTCCAACATGTATCTTGCGAGTGACGTCGGGTCGTGTCCAACCCGAACACTCACCAAACTGCCTCTTTACCATGTTGGTTGTACTACTCTTGGTGATTCAAGCTAGCCATTTCCAACGTTACCAGCTACGCGTGCGAATAGCAGACGGACCCATCAATCTTGAGAGATAGTATAGGTCGTTAGGCGAGCTACTACTGCTATCCTCAGATCTTCATCTTTTTATGAGGTCCCTCCCAAGCTGATGAGAACGGTACATGCTCGCCATTCGATCGTTGAAGGGGACCTTCGACATTGAAGGGTACCGTCTTGGCACAGCCAATGCGCGGATCCACCCAATGCGCGCCGAACACCATATCACCACGACCAAAGATGAGGCTATAGGGCTACCCACAACAGCTATTATCACAAGGTTTTGTGGTGGAGTAGTAAATAGACCTATGCGAACAACTTGTGCTACTTGTATCTACTTGGAAGTATGACGTTGCGGCCGCGGCGCGTGGTGACGGGTAGGGGTAGTAATGCGACACCTGAGGCCTTCCTATCATATATAGTATTAACTACCTGCTTCCTACGCTTGATGTTCTGTTTGCGTAAGCTGAAGGCTTTTCTCTTACCCTTTCGGGATGATTAGAGAGCCTTTGTAGCGTTTTAAGTCTCTCGCTAGCGAGCGCGTTTAGCTACTTATTTAGCCTTCTTAGCCTTCTCCTTCTCCTTAACTACCTTAACTACCTTAACTACCTTTCTCGCCATACGCTTCTCCTTAGCTACCTTGAGCTTATATAGTTAAGTAGCCTTCTTAAGCTTAGCTAACTTAGCTCTCTAGAGTTACTACTCTTTCTCTTTACGCTCCTTTACTATCTAATAAGTACGTACCTTTTTAACTTTTCTTAGTAACTAAAAAATAGTACTATTATAATACTCCTTACGCTACTAAAGATTAAGAGGCTTACTATACTTATAACGCTTTCTCTTATTACTTAGAGCTTCTTAAAGACCTTAGTTTTTATATTAAAGTAGTTAGTTTTAAACTAAAATAAAGTAAAATAAGTAGTTAAACTTTCGCGCCTTAGTAGTAGTATTATCCTTTACTATTACTTTAATAATCTACTTTATCTTTTTCTAGTTAAAGGTACTAAGTATTAACGTAAAGCTTTCTTATAACTTTTACTTATTTAAAGTAATATTAGTATATTATTTAAGTATAATATTTATATTAAGTAGTAATATACTAGTTACTTTAAAGGAGCTAAGTACTATTATTTTCTTAAAGGAATTTACTTATACTTTTTAAAATAAGGGAAAAAAGTTTTCCTTTTTAACTAGTAATAGCCTTTAACTTTTCTTAAGAAAAACTAATAGCTTATTTAAGTAAACTTATAAGAGAAGCTTAAATATTACTATATTAAGCGACTAACGTTATAATATATATATTAACGTAGTTCACCACCGAGCGGCCAACCACCACCGAGTGGCCCGCCTCACCAACCTTTGCCTATTACATGTCTATTGCCTACAATGCCACCACCACGTAACGCGCAGAAGACCTACAACGAAGGCACACTGTCCCTTGCTATCCAGGCTACCCAAGCCAAGACACCAGATACTACGAGACACGCAAGCAGAGCGTTTGACGTCCCCCGAACGACGCTAAGACGACGACGCGACGGAACCCTCTCACGACGCGATACTCAGCCCAACTGCAGGAACCTTAGTAGCCTAGAAGAGGACGCAGTTGTGCGACGCATACTTGAGCTAGATGCGCGAGGGATAGGCGCTACAAGGACTATGGTCGGAGAAATGGCCAATGATCTACGCGCCGCGCGTGGGAAAGGGCCCGTTGGCAAGAACTGGGTAGACAGGTTCAAGACGCGTATCGACGATATCAAGCTTCGACGCAGCCGTCCATACGATCGTCAGCGAGCCTTGAACGAAGATGCACGCGTTATAGCGCCCTGGTTCAAGCTTGTAGAGGACACAAAGGCGAAGTACGGCATCCTGGATGAAGACACACACAACTTTGATGAGACAGGCTTCATGATGGGCGTGATAAACGCTCATATGGTCTTCACAGGCACTGAGAAGCGGAACAATCCAAAGAAGATACAGCCGGGCAACCGGGAGTGGGTTACAATCATCCAGGGCATCTGCGCTAGTGGGTGGGCTATCCCACCCTTTATCATCTTCGGCGGCAAGGTCCTCATATCAAGCTGGTACCCAGGCCTGCCTCGTGATTGGGTTATCGAGACTAGCCCTAACGGCTGGACGTCAAATGAGCTTGCTATCAGGTGGTTAAAGCACTTTGACGCGCATACAAAGGGGCGTACTATAGGAATGTATCGTCTACTGATTGTGGACGGCCATGAGAGCCACAATAGTCACAGTTTCCACAAGTACTGTGAGGAACAGAAGATTGTTGTTCTCTGCATGCCTCCACACTCATCGCACCTGTTGCAGCCGCTTGACGTGGGCTGTTTTGCCCCCTGAAGCGGGCGTACTACACGGAGATTGACAGCTGGTCACGGTACTCAGTCACGCAAGTCAAGAAAGAGAGCTTCTTGCCAGCCTTTCATATCGCTTTCGACAAGGCAATCACAAAGGAGAATATCCAGGCAAGCTTCAGAGGCGCTGGGTTGGTCCCCCACGACCCAGAGCGAGTGCTATCGAAGCTTGATGTGGTGCTTCGCACGCCAACACCTCCACCGGTAGAGGCCACCCTATGGGAATCCAAAACACCAGGCAACCTGCAGGAGATAGAGGCCCAATCAACACTAGTCCGCGAGCGCATACAACAGCACAGAGAATCGCCTGTTTCACCTCTTCTGCAGGCTGTCAATTCGCTTGCCAAAGGCATAGCTATCATAGGTCATAATTCAGTGTTGCAGACCAGGGAAATCGCAGGTCTTCGCAAGGCAATAGAGGCAGCAACAGAGCAGCGCAAACGCAAGAGGAAGTATGTTCGCACAGAGGAGAGCCTTGCAGTAGGCGACGTATTGGATCTGATTGCTGAGAAGGAGGGTGGTGGTGAGGAGGCAGCTGAACAGCCTGCAAAGAGGGCGCGCGCGCAGAGGCACTGCGGGCGTTGCGGCAAGACTGGCCACAACAAGCGCACCTGCACTGCAGAAATAGTAGATCCAGGCGATAGCGACGCTTCTGAATAGTACTGTAGTGCCTGGCAGATTGCAGCAGAGTGTAGTGGTGCGGAGGTAATAGACATGTAATAGACGCAACTTTAGTGGGGTGGGCCACTCGGTGGTGGTTGGCCGCTCGGTGGTGAACTACGTTAAATAGAAAGAAAAGATAGTTAAGAATATCTTATATTAATTATAATACTTAATAAAATCTATAGTAACGTAAGATTTATAACTATTAAGAATAAATAACTAATAAGACTATTATACTTTAACCTTAATATAATAGTTAAATACTTATTTTAGCTAGGTAAAGTTTATATTATTATTTATTTAGCTTAATAGTAATAAGCTAATATATACTAAGTATTTTTTAACTTAATATCTTCTACTTAACTTAGTTATATAATTCTACTAGTAACTTAATAAATAAAACTTAGTAGTAATACTAATTTGTTAGTATATATATAAGTTAAAAGGGTAATTTATTTACGTAAGTTATCTTATATAGTTACTTTAATTTCCTTCTTTTCTTATATTTATTTACTAATACTCGTTTTAATTAACTAGTAATATTAATTAAGAAGTCCTTTTTATTTATATTATATATATAATAAGCCTTAATATTATATTAGCTAATCTTATAATGTAATAAGTCGAAGTATAAGCTATATTTATCCCCTAAATTAGCTTAGTAGCAATTACTATTTATACTTATAGTCTACTATAAGATAAGATAGATACTATATCGCTTAATAAAGCGGGTAACTTATATCTTACTTATAGGCTCTAGAGTTATCTTTAACGCAAAGTTTCGTACTATCTCTCTTGTAAGAGGTAAGCCTCGCTTTGTAAGTCTTAATATACTATATAAGCTCCCGCTCTTGTTGGTTGCTAAGCTTTTGTTAGTTAAGTGCATTGGTCGTACGCGACGTCGTAGTAGCTTAGTGCCTTCGCGTTAACGTAGAACGCACAACACCGTGCTTGTTAGCTATTCTAGTGTAGTTGGGAGATTCTCCAGGCTTCAGCGATTCTATTTCTGCAAGCGCATCCTCAATTGAGCTCATGTTGGCGGAGTTGATGTGGTGTTGAAGTTTGGGGTGCTTGATGTCCACCGCGCATTGGGTGGATCCGCGCATTGGCTGTGCCAAGACGGTATTGATAAGAACCGAAGCGCAACAATCTAGAACAGGCGTGACGGTCGCTATGTGAAGCTGCAGGACGGCGGATGGAGAGGCGTAGGCTTTATGCCTTCAAGCCCTATAACAGCGCTTAGCAAGCTGCCAAAGCCCCGAATACGTGATAGCAGTGATCAAACGCCTGGGTCCTGGAATCCAGATCTTGTCGCTACGTGCAGCTTTATCAAGACAAGCAAGCGGTACGGCGACAGCTTCGCGGAGCATGCAGCAGCTACGCAGGCGCCTTTGTCGTGCACTACATTAGACCTAGAAGTGCCTGTATGCTGTGAATCCTGCACCCTTTGCTACTCCGAACGACGGCGTCGAGTGAGGGGGTGAGGAGGAGCATAAGGCTTCCCCGCGGATGACGTCATAGCAATAGAACTAGGTGCCCTTGGAGCATCGGTGAAATCGACCTAGTGGATACCAATGATTCCGGAAACATTGCTGAGAAGACTAGAAACTTCAAACGTACAACCGTACCCCGTCGAAGCTGTTTACTCTTATTCGCATCGTGGGTATTGACTACTTGTTTGCACTATGCCATAGCGGTTTCCGTCTCAGACTGTCCGGTGATGCTGTCCTTGCTCAGCGTGTTAGCCTGAGAAATGTCTAAAGAGTACCGCGCAAACGGACTCTTTGCACGCAGTTGCGGGCCATACCCGAGCAGTAGCACAGGAGACAAGCAGAAGACTGTCGCGATAGCAGCTAAGATCGAAACCGCAACGTTGGAACCCAGGTTCGAAAACATGGGTCTAGAGAAGAGCGAGAATCCGGCAGAAACTATGGAGCGCGTGAATGCGAGCGCCGCAAAGCCGGATGCTGCGTACGACATGTAGCTGTCGGTGAGGTATCCAGCCAGGACTGTGTCGAAATCGTTAGCAGCTGTCCCAACCAGGACAAGGCCAAGCATAGAGACTATCCAGGGTACGCCGCTGACCAAAGGCGGAATGGTCCAACCAAAGAGCCACAGACCTGCTCCTAGCAGAGGCGCGGAGACTGCAAACGTTCGTATCTTTGTTTCCGGGTGGATCTCTCGATGCTGCGCTTTTGCTTTCTTGATGTAAGAATGGTCGTAAAGACGAAACACTACGGAAATGAGCACCCCGACCAAGACCGGAATGAACGCAAGCGAGGTTGCCGTCTCTGAGAAGCCCAGCTGTGAATATACGACCGAAAGCGCCTCTGTCAGACCGTAGATGAGGCCGAAAGCTATGCCGTGGAGAGCCGAGCACATCATCACAATAGGTTCGGTTAGGAGTAACTTCGCCGGCCGCAGGAGCGCCTCTTTGAAGTATTCCTTCCATGACGGGAAATGGTCCGGGTTATGGAATGGCACAGATTCAACACCGATAGTGTTGTGGATGGTGTCGATCTTACGTTTCAAAAGCAAGTTTGGTCGACTCTCTTTCATGAAGAGGGAACCACCAAAGCCAGCGAAGCCGATCGTGGTGGCGATGTAAAACACCCAGCGCCTAACCCAGCTTAAATGTCAGTGAGATGCGGTAACAACCTACAGTAGTGACTTCGGACTGACCAACCGAGCGTTGCTACAATGTAGCTTGAGATGATCGGACCTAACACAAGACCGACATTCGACAAAGTTGCCCACGCGAAGAGTGCCCACACTTGTGCTTCCGAGGAATAGATGTCCTCAAAAGCACCAGGTGCTATAGAAGCGGGAATGCCGCCGGTGAAACCTGTCAAGAACCTGCCCACGAACACCATTGTAAAGGTCGGTACTACAGTAAGACCCAATGAGACGGCAAAACCAAGACCTCCCCAGACGAACTGTTGTTTGCGGCCAAATGACTCGCTCAGTGGAGGAAAGACGATTGCGTTCGCGGCTTGTCCGAGCAAATTCCTGTGATAATGGCCCGATCTTAGTTTGATACCGTGTTGCGCTGTCAATAGCCACTTACATGGCCGTGAACGCAAAGTACGCAAGTGTTTCGTTGGTCCCGGTCTCTGTGATGTATTGCTCGGCTGCAGCACTCCCAGCGGTAGCCATGGCCGACCTGATCCTTTGTTAGCTAATATACCTCTGATACATTTTGTGCCGATGTTGTTCACGCAGTGTTGTATTGCCGCAAAGATTGATAACCTACCCAAAAGCTTCGGCAAACAGAATGTAACATGCGTTATAAGTCTTCGGTCGACTCGACCAGTATCGCGGATATTCTTTGTGTGGAAGCAACCATGCTACAGTGCCCTTCTCGCTGAGTGCCAACCCATGGTTCCTGAGCTGGTCCTGAACACTGGTGTCATCGTCGTTTTTGTCCAACGTCAGGGCCATAGTAAGTAGGTAATATAGGATGGTCTAGATCTGGATGCACCAAGCAAGCCGCGAGCTACCTGAGTCTTGTTATCTAGAAACAATAAGTAGGTCAAAGACGATTACAGTGCAGGTGACTGAGAATAGTTGGCTAGCGGATTTGGGATGGGTAAGTCGACGGGCAACCGCTTGCCTTCTTAGCAAGCGATGCATTGCGTAATTGGTATGTCTTCGCTGTTTTGTGGAGCTCCAATCTTTATTTTTAAGGCTGACTCTGCCCAGATTCGATCTGAGTAATTCGCAGGAAAACAAAGGAAAAAGATAACGTACTCAACGGGGTAGTGGATCAGACGGGAAAGTGGATCATCTACCTAAATATAGTTTAGTGTGACCTTTTTCTAGGGCTAGCCCAACGACTCGTTGGGCTTCTAGCTGCCTATATGGGTTAACTGATCCACTTTCCAGTCTGGTCTACTACCCTCTCGATTACGTTGGAGCAACTACAGCGCTAAACTGGAATTACATAGGTGCAGTTACTGCTAGTATGCGGGTGATGCAGTTGCGGCATATCTGACCTGATCTGGGGATCAAGGGGATCTGTACCCACTTTTTGATCAGGGACTAAAAATGGAACTAATGCAACTCTAATGCAACAAACGATGAACTAGGGGTGGAGCTTCGCAAGTCGCGAGAAACTAGTCAAATCAAGTCTTCTACTCTGTTGGCTGAATGATTGCTAGAGCCTCAACATATTAGCTACGTAATTGAAAGCGCCTCTTGATGTGTTTACACGTCAGTGGATTGTTCCCTACTTTGCGATCGAGGGTAGTTGAGTTTCATGATTAGGCTCTATGTAAGTTGTTATGTTCTCCAAGGTAACAGAACACGCTTCCGCTTTACTTGCTTGTCAAGCCTATTGCTCGGAACAAGAGTACATGAGATAGTCTTCTCTACACTATGCCGTCTATGCTTCTTGACGATCAGCAACGTCGCACACAGACCCTCCAGTCTGCACTTCAGCAGCGTGTGCAGTCGTTAGGGAGGCAGATGATGAGCTACCATTTTTTGTCTGCGATCTCGACTATGTTACGCGGCAATACAACAGATGGATTGAAGCGCTGCCTCACATTCGTCCCTATTACGGTAAGTACAATGTGACGTGTCCGCTACTCCACTGGGCTATGCCTGCTAACGAAGGAATGGCACAGCTGTCAAGTGCAATCCGGACCTCATGTTATTGAGGCAACTGGCAGCGCTGGGTACCGGCTTCGATTGCGCTTCTAGAGAGGAAATGGACCTGGTACGCGGAATGGGGGTGAAAGCTTCACGCGTTATACTTGCACACACAGTCAAGAGCAAGACGTGTCTAAGGCATGCGCAAGAGATTGGAGTCCGTCAGATGACCTTTGACAATGCTTCAGAACTTGAGAAGATAAAGGCCACTTGTCCGGAAGGCGAGCTGTTTCTTAGGCTCAAGGCGCAAGATCCGTCGGCGCTATCCTCGTTGAGTGAAAAGTTTGGAGCCACACTTGAAGAAGGCATGGTGCTCGTGCAAACGGCCACCCATCTGGGCTTGAGAATCTGTGGAGTATCGTTCCACGTCGGCAGCGGCGCATCTGATCCTGCTGCATATGGAGCAGTGATCGAAGATGCAAGACGAATATTCGACTATGCACGAAAGTTGGGACATGAGATGTCCATACTGGATTTGGGTGGCGGCTTCCAGGAGCAGTCCTTCCACGCCGTCGCAAAAGCACTATCAGAACAGCTTGCATACTGGTTCCGCGATCTCGACGTACGTTACATTGCTGAGCCTGGCCGATACTTTGCTAAAGGCGCGTATACTCTTGCATGCAACGTAAAGGGCGTGCGGAGTCACTCATCAGCAGAGGACTCGCAGCGGGCTTGCAAGATGCTCTACCTCAATGACGGTGTCTTTGGCAACTTCGGAGAAGCCGCGTTTGGTCGATTAAGGACACGGCCGCAAATTCTATGTCATGGAGCCGACTTCTTTCCTGGACAGCAGTGTACAAAAGTCAATAGCGATAGCCCTAAGGAGTATTCTTTGTGGGGACCAACCTGTGACAGTGTCGACTGTATCAGCAGCGGATGTGATATCCTGGGACCAGAAGTTCAGCCCGGTGACTGGCTGTTCTTCGAAGACATGGGCGCTTATTCAATGTGCTCCCGGACATCCTTTAACGGATTTGGAAGCCTACAGGAAACTCTCTATGTTGGCACGTCAGTAGGATAGCACTCATTGCGATAGACAGTACTATAATGTAATCCACAGGGAAGTCGATCACCCGGGGTAGTCGATCACCAAAACGCGACCTGTAAAGTTATACCGTTACTGTTACCCACTATAAGTACTTCTACACTTAGCAAAAAAGCGTATACGGAAGCCGATATACAAGACGCTATCTCCGCCTTAAAAGAAAGGAATATACGTCTATTCGCAAGGCTACTCTCGCGTTCAAGGTCCCGTTTACTACTCTATAGAATCGGATAGCTAGACGAACTTCGCGCGCTATAGCGTATAAAACAGAGTAGGTCCCTTTAAACGTAAAAGACAAGACGTTAGTTCGATAGATTACACGTCTTACGCGTACTAGATTCCCTACTTTGCTAGCGTTAGTACTATAAATAGCTAAGAAAGTCTAACGCGCCTACGTTTAGCTTTTAAAGAGCCCGCAATAACTCCCTCGAATAATTAGCCTAAACTAGCTCGATCGCTTTAAAACTTATTATCTTAAGATTATAAGTATTTAGACTTACTAAATTAATAGCGCGTACTTTAACGTAATAAGTTATAACGTTATAAAGAAATAGTTTAACGTAATAATAGACCTTTTATAAAATATAATTATCTTCTAAAGCGCGTCTATAATATAAATAAGTTTAACTTTATAATTAAAGTAAGTTAGTTATTAAGAGCTTTAATTAATATATATAAAGTATTTAGTTAAAAGTAAGTTAAAAGCTAAGGAAAGTAAATAATAATAATCTAATATATAAGTATTACTAAAGTTATTATATTACCCTTAATTATTAACTATAAAGTCGCGTAGATAGTTATATAAGCGCCTAATTAAGAAGATAATTAAGAGTAATAAAAAGAAGAAGTAAAAGTTATAGTAGTAACTTAAACTTTAATTATATTATTATAATATATAAATAGTAATTAAAGTTAAAAGAGTTATATTTAAGTATTTTATTACTTTACTTAGTTTATTATCTTATAGTTTATATTAACTAAAGTAAAAGAAGTAGTAATTTAATAGTTAGCTTTTTTACTTAGTTAATTACTTTATAGTTTATATTACTATTACTACTTAATATTATATAACTTAAAATATACTTATTAATTTAGCCCTTTATAACTATATAAATATATAACTCTTCTTTTAATAAGCGCGACTATATTAAGCTTTAATATTAAAGTAAATATAAATATAATACGTATAAAGAAATAAACTTATAGTTAAAACTATAAAGTATTATAACTAGACTTTAAATAAGTTTAAGAAAGTAAAGTTATATTTAAAATTAACGTAAACTATAAAAAAGTAAGTTAAGTAAAAAAGTAAACTATTAAATTATTAACTAACGTATTTTATTACTAAGTAATTTATTATTACTAAGTAGTTTGCCCTTACTAATATCGCGACTATTATAAACTATTATAATAATACCTTTATAACGTAACGTATAATTAACTTATAATAAAGGTATATTATACCTTATTATTAAGCTACTTAAGTAACTCCTTTTAATAGTTAAAGATACGCGTTTAAAGTATTTAACGTCCCTTAAATAACTCTAAAATAACGACGCGATAAAAAGCTTATATAACGTAACTATAAGTCTAACTTAAAGAAGTTATAAAAGATAAAGGAAGAGATAATAGTAGTACGTATATTTAAGTTAGACTTATAAGAAATAAGCGCTATAAAGACTATAATAAAAAGATAGTAAATAATTTACTTACTACGCGTAGTTAAGAGCCTATTAATAAGTACTAAGTAAATAGGTTTAAAATATATACTAAGAAAGTTAAGCTTTAACGTAGTTATTTATATAATTATTAGTAAGTCTTAAATAAAGATATACGCGTTATAATACTTTAGTTTAAGTTAGTTAAAAAGACAAAGAAAAAGTATAATATCTCAAATAAAAATATATATAACTTTAATAAGATAGGCTTTATAATAAGTATAATTAACGCTTAAATAGTCTTTATAAGCTCTAAGAAATAAAGTAATTTTAAAAAGGTATAACTAAGTAACTAAAAGTAAGTTATAATTATCTAAAGTATTTACGCTATTAAGTAAGTTATCTTACTCTTTATTATCTTTAGTAGTAAGGTTCTTATATTAAGCTAATATATAGACTTACTTCGCAATTAAGTAATTAAGACTAGCGCTAATAACTAGACGATAAATAAACTTACTTTAAGGTAATTAAAGTACTTTAACGTATATATAAAGGTGCGTTAAGTAAGTATATATTACTTACTAATTATAAATAACTATAAGAGTTATAATAGTTACGACTTTTATAACTATTATAAAGAATAAAAGATTATTATTCTTTATATACTTTTATACTTATTATACTTATTATAACTACTTAATATAAGTTATTTTACCCCTTAAAGTAAGTATATAATATAGAGATTAATAGCTAGTTATAGTACTTTATTACGTAAGTTAAAAAGAAGCTTTCTTACTAGCCTTTTATATTACTTTCGATAAGGTAATTATAAAGGATAATATTTAAGTAAACTTTAAAGGCGCTAAATTAGTTTCTTATAACTTAGAGTAAGTATTATTAAAGCTTAATATAATACTTTATACGCCGATACTTATACTATTAAAAGTTACCTCGTAGGAGTCTAAAATACTAGTTAATTTAAAGGAAATAAAGGCGTAAATAACGCTAGTTTATAAGCGTATATAACTATATAAAAATTTACTTATTTTACTTCTTTTATAAGCTATAAATTTACTTATTAAAGGTATAACTATTATAAGTTATAAATTAGAGTTATAAATAAGGGAAATCGTAAGTCTTTAGAAGTTAATTAAGGCGTTAATAAAGTAATATAGTTATAAAAGAAAGTATATTTAAATAGAAGAAAGTCTTATAGTAAGTAATATATAGAATTTAATAGTTAATAAGAATAATAGTAATAATAAGAGTACTAAATAGTCTACGAAGAAAGTACGTACGTAAAAGTACTATAAATATTATAGTAAGACTAATTATAATACGCGTACTTATACTATAAAAATAGTAAATCTAAATAATAGAAATACTTTTAAATAATACTATAAACTAAAGTATATTTTTATATAATATTATAATATAAAAGTAATAGTTTATAATAGTCGCGATATTAGTAAGAGTAGACTACTTAGTAATAATAAACTACTCGATAATATAATATATTATATATTAATTAAAGTTCTTAATAATTAACTTACTTTAATAATAAAGTTTAACTTATTTATATTATAAACGTACTTTAAAGGATAGTTATATTATATAAATAGTTTTATTACTATATTAAATTACTTCTTTATAGTATTATAACTTATAATATTAAAGTATATACTTTTAATTTAATAAGTTTAAATACTTATAATCTTAAGATAATAAGTTTTAAAGTAGTCGAGTAACTTCTTACTAATTAGTTAAAGAAAAGGTTATAAAGTCTTTAATAACTATATATATTTACGTTAAATTTCTTTAATTATTTATATTATTAAAGTAAGTAAAGTAAAGAAGTTAATATACGTAAGATATATAATTTATTAAACTAATATCTTCTCTTCCGTATTTAAAAGAATTTATTATAATTTACACGCTATTATATATAGTTTATATAACTATATAATTACGTAGAGTACTATAAGAAATATTATATATACTAGTAGCCTTATAAATAAAAGGGTATTACTTTTCTTTTAAGGTATTAAGTACATTTTAAATATTAGCTTTAGTATAGACTAGTTTACTAGTTATAGAAGCATTTATGACGGGTAGTAGCAAAGTTGAAAGATCGGAGGGTCGTGTTTTAGTAGTTTACTACCCTACCTAGTTTACTACCCCGCGGTTTACGTTATCAATACGAGAACGCGCGTTGCGCGTGTCCGGGATATCATCGGAGGTGACTGTAGTAGCCACTAGGTCATGCACTCCATATTCGACGCGGAGTAATCTAAAACCTCTATTTAGATGAACTAGAGCTTCATCCTCCTGTTCTTGTTATTCAAGCGGCTGAGCACATCCTCAAAAGCTCGGCCCAAGAGCTTGACTGCATCATCTCCAATTTGATGGTGAAACACCAGTCTTGGGCCGTCCAGCTTGATCCCGTACTTCTCCCCGATTGCATTCCATTCATTCGGTGAAACGCCTAAGCTCTCCAGGTTTAACCACACTTGGTTTGTCACAACAGGTTTTGTCAGCTTGCCACCTCCCCTTTCCCATACTTCGCCCACCTTCTTCGCCTGCCTGTGCACCCACCTCAACTTGGCAGTCTCTGAACCCCACTCTCCGGAACCGAATTGCTCATTGACTGCCGTCCTACATGCAGCCGTCAACACACCTGCCTGTCGCAGACCTCCACCTATGCTCTTTCGTATCCTCTTCGCCTGCGCAACTAACGCTTTGCTGCCCAACAACATTGCTCCTATCGGTGCTCCCAAATCTTTGCTGAAGTCCAACGAGACAGTGTCGAAAAGCTCGCTATACTGGCGTAAGCTGCCAGCTCCAGTGGCCACAGCCTCAAAGAGTCTCGCCCCATCAAGATGCGTTTTGACGCCATTCTCTCGAGCCCAGTGGCAGATGCGCCGTAGTTCTTCGAGCGGAACGACAACGCCGCTGATCGTATTTTCAAGCGCTATCACTCGCGTTGGGCATTTGTGCACATTGTCCGTCAACACTGCATGAGACTGAATATCTTCCAATGTCAAATACTGTCCGTTCGAGGGTGTCACGGCTTGCATCATTGCGCCGCTCATGAAAGCCGGGCCACCGGCCTCGTTTTCCAGGATGTGTGCGTGAACGTCTGTGAGAATTGCATGAGGTGGCTGGGTCAGGAGCGTACGAAGGCCGAGTTGGTTCGCCATTGTCCCCGTGGGCGTGAATGCGCCAGCTTCTTGTCCGCAGAGTAAGGAGATATCAGATTCGAAAGATGTTGTGGTTGTGTCTTCGTGGAAAACGTCGTCCCTGAGAGTGGTACTGATAATGGCAGCGAGCATACTCATCGAAGGAGTTGTGATCACGTCGCCTGATGTACAGGTGAGTGACTCAACGCAAATTTGAGGTCAGCCTATCAGATCATGGAGAGACATACTGCGGAAGTCGTAGCGGGCTGGTCCAGGAGAGTTCCATGCGATTGATTCTGCGTGTCTCTCCAAAATACTCTCCAGGGTGTTCAACGGAGGTTGCTTACGCGACGAAGCTTCGGAGTCGTCAATAGGAAGCCGCACCATGATGCTGTGAGTTGGAATGTGAAAAGCGGGGATACCATCAAGTTTGGTAACAGAATAGAGACTGGCGAAGAAGTGCTCACGCGCGACTGGGATTGATCGGTGCAATAGGGTCGGTCTGCTGACATCGGTCGGAAATAGACAGTAAGCAACCTGATTCACCTGTTCACCCAAGCCCACTAGCATCAACAAAATCAGTGCACGTTCTGCCGTTCGTGGAGGTTAGTGCTGTGCTGTCTCAACAGATTGAGTCTGCAGGATAGACGACGTGGCTGGCTAATTTGTGGAGCAAAGCCAAGAAATAAATGAAGATCCTCGACTAAATGTGAGAAACGGGAGTGCCGATGGGTTTTGAAGGTAGGTAGTACAGGAGATCTAGTGATCGTCATCGGCACTAGCAAGTTAAACTTGTAAATGATCGCCAAACCCAGTGTCGATCAGTGGATCGCTGGGTACACAAGCCTGCTAGCTGAGTGGATATGTCTTAATGTGAACCGCGGGGCAGTCGGTTAGACGTTTCGGGTAGAAGAGTTGCACGGGCCCACTCACTCTAATCTGTTGTTATGTCACTATCGCCTCCCGTCTTGCAAGACATATATTTACCAAACGAACTGTTTCGACCTAATTGGGTGAGCACTTGCGGCTCTTGCGACGGATTCTCTCGTCTTGTTCAGAAAATCCCAGAACTCAAGTCAGCGTCTGCACTCACATCGGTCTAAAGAACCACGGATCTCATCCATGGATTCATCAAGTGACTGCGAGCAACAAATTGCACGTCGAGGTCTGCAAAAGACCGAATCAAGTCACTTGCAATGGGACAAAACAAACGAAGAATATCCCCGAAACTGGTCTACAGCTCGCAAGACTTACGATGTAGCAGTCATCGTGTTCCTGGAATTCTACACGTTGAGTGACTTCCAGGAGTTTATCTTAGCTTTGTGTAGACTACTAATTGTACATAGGACTGCGATTAGCACAACTGGGGTTGGACTTTGACACGCTGCACGTTCGAAGGATTCGAAGCTCACCACGTCTTTAGCCATCCGCTGCCGCCCTTGCCCACAATGAGTACGGTCTGAGTAGCGTCATCGCCTTAGTAGCGTTCACTTTCATGTAAGTATGCAAGCCAAGCTGACTCTGCCTTTGAGTCTCACGAAAGTCACAGGTATCAATTGGGACAAGCACTAGGCGGGCTTCTCATGCCGCCCTATTCGGAGTCATTTGGCCGAAGGAAGCCCTACCTTTGCTCATGTGCGGTGTATGCCATTTCTTCACTGATCGTCGGTGTGGTACCCTCTGTTGCTGGAGTGTTCGTAGGACGGCTCTTTTCTGGCTTCGCTTCCTCGGTGCCTTCTGTTGTCCTCGCCGGCAGTATCGAAGATATCTTTGCTAGCAAGACTCGCGTATGGTTGATTCTCTTGTGGAATAGCTCAACCACACTCGGACTAACTATCGGGCCAATCTATGGGTCATACATCGGCGAAGCAGTCGGCTGGTAGATAACTGACTTGTGACATGTGCTTTATGGTCGGCTGACGGTTTACTCAGGCGTTGGATATATTACACCTCTGCGATAATCACAACCGGGGTATTTGTCCTGTTATTGGGTATACGCGAAAGTCGTCCAAGCAAGCGTCTCGCTCTGAAGCACACCGAACTGGAAAAGGCTGGCTATCAACACCTAAAACCTGCTGACAATCCGGATACAATCGACAGCCCACGCACTTTTGTGAGAGTGGTGCTATGGAGGCCCCTACATCTTGGGTGCACGGAACCGATCATCATCATGGTATCGCTTCTGAATGCTACAGCCTGGGGCCTGATCTATCTTTTCACTGAGTCAATGACTGTCGTATACAGTCAGTATGGCTGGCATGACACCACCTGTTCGCTCGCATTTCTGGCCATCGCAATCGGGATTCCATTCAGCATCATGCCACGCCTCTGGGACTTGAGAGTCATGAATCGGCGTACTCAAAACGGTGAGGATATCCAGCCAGAAGACAAGATCATCGGTTTTGCCATCGCAGCACCCGCCCTGGCCATAGGCCTCTGGTTATTCTCCTGGACCATTCCGCCGTTCGTACATACACACTGGATCGTCTCCATGCTCGGCTTGGCCTTGATCGGTTTCGCAGCCAACGAGTTCGCCTACACATTGAACGGATACCTCGCTGATTCATATACAATATATGCGTCATCAGGTCTTGCTGTTCTCGCGTTTCTTCGCGGCATCATCTCCGGATGCATGCCACTTTTCGCGCATCAGATGTTTGCCGGCTTAGGATCCAACGTGGCTGGATCCATCATCGCGGCTGTGGCGAGCTTGTTTTGTATCACGCCGTACGTGTTCTTCAAGCATGGAAAGAGCTTGAGGGAGAGAAGCAACTTTGCACGATATAGCGCGGAGATCAATCGGGAGCATGGCGATGAGTAATGAGTGGAAAGGGAGGCACATCAAGAGAGGAGACGCGCGGTCGTTCCAGCGCATCTGACGCCTAGGCGACCTCTTGGTTTTAAGACGGCACATTATCTAGAGAGTAAGCGTCCATAGTAGGGAGATTTCGCCTCTTCTTTAGCCAGTTAGTTGACTCAAGCGCTTTAAGACAAGAGGAGAGAACCCCTTAGACATACTATGGCCTGGCCGCTGTTCTCAAGAAAACCACAATGTAGTGTTAACATGGACCGCGGGGTAGTGGAACAGGTAGGGTAATGGAAGACCGAGTTGCAACCCTTTCAGCTTCGACTAACGTAAACCGTGGGGAAGCGAGCCAGGTGGGGAACGAACCACCGAAATGCGACCCTCCCATCTTTGATCATTACTACTACCTACCATGAATGTATCAACACCTAATAAACTCGCCTGTACTGAAGCTGGTATACAGAACGCTATCTCTGCGCTTGAAAAGAAGGAACTCAAGTCAACTCGCAAGGCTGCAGGCGCGTTTAACATCCCCTATACAAGTATCCAACGGTTTGTCTCCATCTTTGTTAGCCTGAGCTGGGTTTGCTCCAAGCTAGAGGTGGCACTGGGGCGCTCTCCCGAGTGCTAGAACACGGATGCAGATGGCTTAAGAATGATGACATCCTCTAGACGCCTACTGTTCGTTGACTGCTCATACTGTGCTAGACGAGGCAAACGTAGCCGCGATTCATGTCATTTACCATTAAGAGCCGGCACGGTGCTCGTAATGCAACAGAGTATCGACACCTAACCGCTCCGCCAGTCTGCGTAGATAGAGTTTTTGTGGTAACCAACGCAGAGCGAGATCTGAATCGGGATAGCCGTACACAAATGTTGGGCAAGATCGAGCGTTCGTTCCCGGTGAAGGACGGACACTATATTGGGTACTCACCGTATGTTGCAGGTCGTTTAAGCTAGCGTAGTACGAGAAGAGGGAAGGAAGTAGTGCAAAGGGGACTGTAAGGACAGAAAAAGGCAGAAGGGACAAGTAAGGGCTGTGGAAACGCAAGCGAAAAGATGAGTTTGGCCATTCACGACGGGAACAGGACGATGAACAAAGACTAGATCGAGAAGAGCCAGACTGGCCACTCTCTGCATCGCTAATATGTAAGCGAAGGTACATTGACTGCTGAAGACTATGCCTTGCACCTATCCTTTGCACTCGAGCATCCTGCTCACGCTCTTAGGATACTCCAAAACTCCGCCTAATACGTCTCGTTCACCTACCTAGCCAACATCGTCGCCGTCCTGAAGGGCTTGAAGAATGGTAACGCGGAACCCAGCCCCCACTACCCAAAGGTCGTACAACCGCAGCACCTCCGTTTATCATGTCCTCGAATGCGACGTGCAGCTTCCAGTCCGTGCCGATCACAGTCCATCTGAAGAGCGGAAGGTCTTCTTGAGACCTCGTATGCTCTGCAACTTCACTTTCCTTATCCTTTCCCGGCGCTAGTATCTGCTTATCAGCTTGTCCGAAGTGGACCCTCAACTCTTTCAGCTTCTCCAGCCCGACGAAATACCAGACACCGAGCTGCAGACTGGCTTCCAAATAGCTCTTGCTTGGCTCACCGACCTCAATGCGGCCCGGCTGAGCTAGCCTGCTCACGCTCGTCTCTGACATTTGGCTGAGTCTCATTGTGGGGTCTGATGTGCGTAGTGCGGTGTACACCGGAGCAGTGGTAGGCGTGTGGGCTGAGACGGCGATGGCGAGGTCTGCCTTCTTGGTCGGGATGGCGGTGTTGTAGACATGTGGAAGGAGGCTGTTGGAGTTGATGTCGCTGTATTGGCTGTAAGCACCGGTATGCGTTAGTCGCGATGGCTGTGAGGCCCACACCGAACATGGACCAAAACTCATACATCCTTGACAAATGACATCCCGTCTAACTCCGGTTGCGCGAACACGTCCTCTAGTAGCTTTGCTGCTATCGCCAACCATGGAGCTTCGGGCTCGTTGTCCACGAAGCACACCTTTGCTCTCTCCAACGTGCTTATGGCCTTGCTCCATAGCGCCTGATCGGCGAACTGATCGGTGTTGATTGATGTGTCAAAGGCATATTCAGGGATAGTCTCAAAAGGCAGGGCGGCTCTGAAGGTTTCTTTTAACACGACTCATTGGCGTCGCACCCAAAACATCAATATAATCGATACCTTCAAAGACCCAGGTATCACTCTTAACCCGTGCAACGGCAGCCCGTTTATCAGATCTATAACGCTCCGCGGCGGACTGGCATCTGGGGTCATAGTGTACTTGAGCGGCGGACTGGCAACGGTAGATGTCTCTCAGCTCCCTCACAGGGCCTCCAGCGCGAACTTTCGTCGGAGAAGAGGAGCCAGAACTGACTGTGTGAGGTAGCTGAATGTTACTGAGAACGCTCGCCGCGGTTGTGACAGAGGTGTGGTCGTCCTAGGCTCTAGTACGTTTGCGCGGCGACATCATTGCGCCACGCGCTGTGTTTCGTGTCCAGATGCGTCGTTTGCGCTTTAGCGACTGGCTCTGGGACGCTGAACAGATGTCGTCGGAGGGCTTGACTGGCCATGTGGATGGAGGAGGAGTTGGTGGAGCGAGAGTCGGTGCGACGCGGAGCGCCGCAGGTTTCTTTAATAGCGATAACGGGAAATCATCTTGCTGAAAGGGCACAGCACTGTCAAGCCACGACTCAACGAACCTCCAGTCGTTTGGCATAAGAACGATGGAAGGACAAATGTGGTAGCGCTATTGAAGAGGTTGTGGGGGTCATTGTGGTTGTGCTTATTTTGGTCTGTTGCCTGAGCACCGCCAAGGTGCGCCTGCCAAGGAATCCCCGTACGCCCGAGCGGACGCCATGAAGCGCTTCCGCGCCACAAGCAGAACGTACATCGAGTTTATGAGGTCGTAAGGAGATCCACTACATTAGCATGCTCTACCTCATAGCAATTGTATTTTGACTATTGTCGCCAAGCAACTCGTTAGTCCGATCGAGGTCTTTCGTGTTCAGGCTTCTTGTGCATTACGCTGAGTCTCTTAGAGAGAGCTTCTTGAGAACATGTTACTACCCGGCTCCCTTGATGCAGTGGTTGTTCGTAGTTTCGAAAGACCGGATGCACTAAAAGAGCACTGTCTCCTGTCACTCAATATGTTCGAACTGTCTAGACAGTCGGTACAAAACGTCCAACGGGACTTGATTCGCTTGACTCAGCAGTAGTTGGAACGTTGCATCTCCGGCCACGATCCCTAACACGAATACGGTGAGCACGGTTCAGACTTGTGAGTGGTAAAGATTCGCGCATCATCCTAAACATCCATGTAAGACAGCAACATCTACAATTGTTGGCTCTGGTATTATAGGAACCATCTAGCTTTGTTTCGCAGTGTGCGAACTTTCAGCTTCGGGATACATTACGCGCGTAGCTACTTGCTTGCGGCCGCTAACCGTGATCTGGAGAGAACGGTCAACGCCTAGTCCAGTCTACGGCTGTGCAACAGGCGGCGTTCACAGTTGAAGCTCTAGGTAGCTGACCACAAGGCGGTGTTCTGCGGCGGAATAGATAGTGTAGTCGTTCAGGAGATGATGGTGGGTGCAAAACTAGGTTGTTTCGAGGATGCTACGCTGGAGCGTCATGGACAAGCAACCGGATGCGTGGGTAGAACTTCATCATTACGTGCAGCTTCGTGCGGGGATGCAAGCCCAAGGGAGCAAGACTATTGCGGAGCATACAGCAGCTGTAGCGGCCCTTCCCGTAGACACCTTCATCATGGGCTATTTTTGGCCGGCGCTTGGGAGACAACACACCGAAAACCGAAACCCAGATCCCGTCTCTCGCGCCATTACGATACATCTCGTTTGCTAATGTTATGACCGCCAAAAGGCGGGTTTCGGGAAACGGTCTGCACATGAAGACAGATGGGCGGGGCGAGATCTACGGCTACCGTCCATCTGCCATCGCTCCGGAGCTCGTAGTCGTACCATCGGATCCAGGACGGGATGATAGCGTCGGACTAGGAGACAAGTTTCTCCGGTGTCCTTTCCACTTCCCGTTTCCTGGATCAGTAATATCGTCGTCCTTGACAGTACAGAACGGAGTGGTCCGTATGGTGTACAGTCTACTCGTAGCGGTCAAGAAACACGTCGATAGCCCGACCGACCAGCATTAGGCGATCTGAGATTAGACAAGCACATGAGACCAGGGAAGGCATCAAAGGGAAGAGCAAGGCCACGAAAGCGCGAGGCGTTCTATAAACGCAACATTGGCCTCTCCAGGAAAAGCTGCACGGACTGGAACGTGTTCGAACGCGACGCGTTCCAAACATGCAACTTAGCGTTAGCCGGTAGATTCTTGTGGAATGCGTCGCATCCCGGAGAAGAATGCCTGAGTAGGCCGGTCTCCATGCACGGGTAGCGCAACCTCCTCATTTTGGATTGCACAGCACATGCTTCTCAAACCAAGCCCTGTATTCCTCATGACTCCACCTCATAAGCAGCAACAGCGTAGCCAAGATCTGACAGACACCCAGTCTGCTCTTGCTCTCTCCAAACGTCCCGCAGTCCCACAGTATTATCTCTCCTTCCTCGTTCTGCTTCGCAGCCAGGAGACTCCACGTAGGCCCTTGCACTACCATGACAGGCGACAACAGCATCTCTGCATCTTTGTTGCCCGCTTCTTCGGTCAAATATCGGAGTCGCTGATACTGCGCCAACAGCCAGGTGCTCAGCTGCCCGTACGCGGCTTGCTGTCCCTCGCCGGACTGCTTCGTCTCAATGCTGACCGCGATGGGACGGTTGGCGATGGGCAAGTGGTCAGTCTGGTTGAACGACTGCGGTCGGCCGGGCACGATAGGCTTTGTGTGCCGGAAAGCGATCTTCATCTCTTTTGTCGGTTCGAGGGTTATCGCAAAGTCGACCATCTTACCACTTATAGTATGGCCGCCTGCGTCCAGAGGTAGGAGTTCTTGGCTGGAGATATGGGCGGAAGTACTGTTTGTCGAGTTAGCGTCAGTCATGTGCGGAGAACGCTGGGCTAGGACAACTCCATGAGATGCAGATCGGAACGACAGCAACAACGCATATGTTGTTCAAATCGAGTAGCGAGTCGTACGCACCACATCTAAGCGCCATCAAGCCGAGAGAATGATGAACGACTGAATTCTAGGCCGCCTCGCTTTCTCTCGACTCGGCATATCGTCGAGTGTGACGGATCACCCTGTCAGGGTCCATGACACTCGGCGGCTTCTTGTAAAGATAGGTTCCGCTGATCATGCTCTCATTCCACGCGAGCCCCAAAGCTGGCTTGATGGCATACTGCCAATATTCAGTATCTTTCCCGTACCATGCCGGATATACTGCAAATGTACCTCTAGCTCCTTTGGCACAGCACCTATTCCGTATGAGAAGTACCGTGTTTGCCTCACCAGCCGCACTAGCTCTTCCGGAAGACCTTCCTCCCATCCTTCTTCTGATAGTATAGTCCGCAGTATGACGGGCTTCTCCAACCCCTCAGCGCGCCGACCTTTGTTGGACTGGATGACTTTCTCGAATGGTAGCTGCTGGCTGCTTGCGAGCTTGTGGCAGAAGAGCGTGTACGCTTCGATGATGAGCGAAGGGGGATAGCTAGTATGTCGAAGGCTTGCGAGTGCCGCCGACGAGGGCGTGGTGTGTGGTCTACCTCTACATTGAGCGCGGGTTCGTCTGGTTGGTATTAGAACTTTCTTATCCAACATTATCTATAACGCTAGGGGTTGAAGGGTTTGGGACCGACCGCCAGACATGATGTGCCTCTTTCTCTTACGGCAACTGGTGTTCGCAGGCGCGTGTGGGCTGCCGAAGCCAGCCAAGGGTGCGATGCTACTCTTGCGCTCCCTTGATGGGGCAGTGCGAGTGCAGTCAGGGCTCGAGAGTAGAGAAATATCGAGCGTAGATAGCCAGTCTACAACGCGCAAGGCCATTCGGTGGTGGTGGTGACCGCAAGCAAAGAACTTGCTTGCTGCGTACAAGTACACGTTGTCGCGTAAACAATCCACACAGCTGGGTGCGGAAACCCTCCGCAGACTGCCAAGCGATCTGTATGACAAAGGAACAACGCATCAGCACATTGACCGATAGCCAACGCTTCGTTATCATGTCAAAATGTCTTCGTAAACCTCATGCGACCTCGACTAATTATTGCGCCAGATCGAGGCGAAGATAACAGAGGAGTAGACCCGCCCTTACTCACCGAGAAATGACTTATTTGGTGTGTCATATGTCTTCACAGCTTTCTTACAAGCCTCGGGAAGGGGATTACCAAGCACGCTATGAGATGCGGGCGCTGTTAAGACGTATACAAGTGGAAGAGGTCCGAGGATAAGCTCTTGAATGAAGCACAAACACAATCTGTGTATTTGCAGTTTCTCTCCTTCACCATAGTGTAAGACTGCACTTTAACTGACTTTCCATTAGTAAGGATGGCATTGTGACCGATCCAGGAAACGGGGAATGGAAGGGAGGTCGGAAACTTTTTCCCCAGTCCGAATCCGATGTTGAATCATCCAGTCCCGGATCTGTAAGCACGACTATGACCTCTGGCTCATGGGTACGCGAGTCCTGTCATTGGTCCGGCGGTTCAGTGGATAAGATAGTAACAACCCTGACCCCTGCGGGGTCCATAGCTTCAAGAATCAACCAATTGATTGACTATGACCTCCGGCAGATGGACGGTAGTGCCAGTACTCCCTTCACGGATCTGTCCCCTTATGCAGGTCAATTCCCAGATTCCGCTTCTCAGCGGTCTTAGCGCGTGTTTTTTTGGTTAGGCGGAGCGTATCGTAACAGCGTGAGAGACGGAATCCAGGTTTTGGTGCCTTTGTGCGCCGGTACGAAGTGGCGCACGATAAGGGTGTCCACAACAGGGTGCGCCGCAGCTGCTGTGTCTTGTTCAGCCCCCACGAAGCTGCACGCAGTGACAAGATCTGGATTAAGGGATTCCGGCATCTGTTTTAAAGCTTGTGTAGAGATAGCAAAGCTAGCGATGCCTGAGGGACGAGCAGTGCCTGCTCGTCACATGACCTTGCACTGGAAGAGGCATTGACGCTACTTTATCACACATCGACGGCAAACATCCGGACAAAGTTGGGTACAGCTTGCCGCAGCCCTGCGTTTTGGGCGCAAACCACGGCGCTTCATGTCGCACATCGCATCATCTAAGCAGATTCAGCGCCATGTATCCTTTGATGGACGAGTGTTACGAACCCCGGGTCAGTATGCGCGACAGGCTTGGCAACTTCACTGGTTGCCAAGCGCACATATAGAGGATGCGCGACGCTCGCGACATCCGCGACATGAGCGAACGTGGCTCATGCCGCGAGAAGCGCACTACTCGCCCTTTGTACGAAGTCCCTTGAGTATGTTATTACGTTTCTTTACCGTAGATAGGAGCTTTGTGCTCAGCTCGTGCGGCAAGTTCAATCACTGCCTTCTCTTATACGATCCACCGTACCTCCTTACCTGCAATACTACTGCTCCCTGCCTCGTTGTCTAGTACTAGGCTTACCTGCTACAGCAAACCACAATTCTTTGCGACTTTTGGTCAACTCTTTCGGCTACCAGATTCAAGGAAATCTAAGCAAATTGACCATTTTCGCGACAAATGCACGACTTTGACACTTTTCCATATTTTGCTAATGCACAGCCTGTATGCACACTAGTACTCATACAGAACGAAAGCGCAAAGGAATAGAGACGGCAAGCCTCGATATTGGACTCTTGCCCTTTGTGGTTGTTGCGTGATTACCGAGAACTGTTGTTGGAATACTCGCCAACTTTTGCCGTTCCAGCTACGGATAGAAAGCGGAAAGGCCCCGCTGATTTTGAATAACTACACGAGTAGGATATCCGCCGTTTGACAGTTTCGGTCTGTGCAAATGAGCGGTTTTAACGTCTCATCAATGCCCTATCAATGTCACGCAGGATGCAAGCTAGAGCAGGGAACCCAAGAAGGATCTGCTAAGCTCAGGGGCATGCTCGCACGCATGCGATATTGAGATTGAAAATCGAACGGCCCTAATCTGGACTCAGGCAAACATAGATAGCACTGCTATCTACAGAGACTCAGTCTAAATACTCACACAACTGATTACACAACAGATAGAGAAACAGAATACTCTTTCACAACAGGTTTTGTTTTAGGTTGAGGTACAAAAGCCGTCTCTACCCGCATGAAGACTGTCTTCCGACTGTTCATGATCCTCAACATTGACGGCGCCCGCTCACCAATTCATCTCATTTGCTCAACAAGGGTCAGCCACAGATGTATTGATCGGTCTGGATACTAGTCACAGGTACGCATAACCAAACACGACCTGTATAGATTTGGCTCAGCCCATCTGCATGTTTTACACGGTTCTAACACAGACCGTTTCCTGCTTAGCCGAAGAGTGCCGCTTCCCGATACACTCTGCCACTATCATGCCTTCCTTTGCCTCTAGCATGAGAACAGTATATCTGTCTGGCTCGACCTCTAACAAACAACAAGAACGAAAAGAGCAACAACATCAACATGACGATGAGCATGTCGCGCTCCGATGTTCATCTGTCAGGTTGCTACCCGACAACAGTGACACAACTACCACAAGAGAGAACGAGGTGGTGATCAGAATGCTGGACCATACCCCTACGAAAAGGCCGCTGCTCTACGGTCTGTACAACGCCAGCTTACCATCTGTCAGCCATTTGAAAAAGCAGGCGTCGCACGATTACGATCACGGAAGCAAGTCAGAAGGTCCTTAGATATGCTTCCGAACGCCGACGAGGTGCAGAACCATGGTCAACCTATCGGCATACGCGCGGCTGAAGTCAACAGTGACTATTACAGTAACAAACTTCGACATCTCGAAAACGAGTACCGGTCAGATAGTCTTCCACGGATACTACCGGAGACCTTGCTTGACGTGCTCGATGGAAGGCACCAGACCGACTTCGAAAATGTCATAATCGTTGACTGTCGGTTCGAATACGAGCATCTAGGCGGGCACATTGAAGGCGCTATTCGCTACGATGGCAAGGAGCTCCTCGTGGAGAAGCTTTTCGAACAAGCCCCGTTACCACGCACGCTGCTTGTCTTTTATTGCGAGTTTTCGATCTATCGCGCTCCCCAAGTCGCCAAACATGTGCGACAACATGACAGGACTGTGAACTACTCTCAATATCCAACGCTTACTTATCCTGAGATGTATGTTCTGGAAGGGGGTTACAGCAAGTTCTTCCAGCTCCACACGACAAGATGCTATCCTCAGGACTACGTCAGGATGAAGGATGAAGACCACAAGCAGTGCCGCAAGAGGAGCATGGATAGGCTCAGAAAGAGGAGGAAGCACACTCACGCAAAGGCATTCGCTTGTGATGAGCTTAACTCTAAGTTGGCAAGTGACACTGTGTTCGATGAAGAGCTTCTCCTAAGAGGTGCGGATGTGACAGAGTGAGCCGGTCTACTGAACATTAGAGCTGATCGGAACAGAGGTGCCCGATCGCGTGGGCCGGTTGACCTCCACAGTCCTTCAACAGAGGATCTCCGTCGCACCGCGATGACAGACGCCGCGCGACGTCGGAACTGCTGCGCGACGCTTCGCGGCCAGCAAACGCTATGGTAGCACATGTGCGAAAGCTTGAATTCCAGAGATATCGCGAGGCGGGGGCACGGATGATGAGCCGCGCATACTGGGTGTTCTCGCTCTGAGTCGTCTTGTTTTCGGGCCTGAGCTGGGTGCTGCTGCTAGGCGTTCCGTTAGCTGTCATTCTCTGGCAACTCAGATGGTACTCGCATAGAAGCAAGCCTTTAGCGAAAGTGGCTAGCCAAGACAACTCGAAAGACGCCGCTGTTGTGTGATTCATATGCAAGGTCTTGTCCGTCCTTCAACAGCAGATTGTGGATCCCGAAGGCCATACACCTTATCCGAAGAGTCAGCTGAAAACGAACAATGATGCAGCAACTTAGTCCACCTAACAACAACCGCAATTTTCTGTTGTAGACATGGTCCATGCCAGGTTGTGGAATGCCCAAACCCTGCTTTCGTCAGGCACTAATGCGGGCCCGATTCCGTCAGCACTAACAAGGGAGATAGAGCGCAGAAAACCAAAGCCTTGATGTCATGGGCATACGATTCGCTTGTTCAGTTTGCGCGACTGATCGGAATCCAGCTTACTTCATAAAGTCCGCCAGAACTCCGCTGGTCGGCTATCGTCGGCTGTTGTCGGCTAGCGTCCCATGTCCAGCTGCCATGTCCAGTTGCAACCCCCAAGACCCTAGCACCCCCAATTATCTTCGCAATCTCCGCGAGTGCACCCTCGTTCCACACTTGAGAGCCACCGAAAGGTCTGGATGCCGTTCTGGTAGGCACAATGGAAGCAACAGCAACGTCTCCCGTCACATTATCGGCCGAGATGCCTGATCGGCAGAAAAGAAAACGTACGTTTTGCGCTTGCGGCCTCACTTCGTAAGAAGAAACCAGGGCTAACACTCGCAAAGGGCGGTCCACCGCTAAGGCCCATGACAAGCGCACAGTACGGAAAACAGACGATCATGCGTCAGCGTCGCGACATTGTTCCGAGCACGGTGCGTCTGCTGAGCGAGCAGATCAGGATCCAAACTGCAGTCCCGCTTCTTCTCCGAACCCAGGTTGGAGCTCTGTGAACACACAACCTACAAGCACTTCATCGCCGTCCACCTCTCTCTCCTATCTCAGCGTTATCTGTCAGGCGCTACAAGCAAACCCAGATGGACTTCGGACGCCTGAGATACTGTCTTGGATGGAAAAGCACCATCCTAGCGATATACTTAGTCGCGATAGTAGCAGAATAAAGAGTGGGATATCTGCGACATTGAGCACGTATGCTAAAGGGGTCAATCCGAGATTTGTGGGACGGAGTCAAGGCAAGGGCAGAGAGGGCCAGGGCTATCTGTGGACTCTTGCCAGTGTTGCGACAAACCCGTTGCATCGAACGTACGGACCTTCGGAAAGTGGTGCTGAAGGAGACGCTCCTGACGCGCTTGCGAACACTCCCAATGCCGGTATGGAAGCAGAGAAGCCATCGCAGCCCCTTGTTACAGACACCAACAACTACAGCGATGCTAGCGTGGGGGCGACTGCAACTCCAGCAAGACGCGACGGGATGTTACAGGAGGAGAACACAGATCGTGTGTATGCAGGAACGGACAACGTAGCATCGGAGAAGCTGGCTGCAGACCGCCGAACTGCCGTTGCCGACGGTGCCCTTTGTCACCACAAGACCACAGTGGCACTGGTGATGAGCTCGATACGGGGAACAGTAATGGTGAAGCGCGTGAGGGAATGCAAGAGGAAGGAGAGAGGGTTGGGCGGTTGTTGAGCTCGACGACGGCAGCGACGGTTAGGTCAGGTAGTGGAGTACCAACCGAGCGTTCACCACCTCAGGAGCCTACACTGTCCTTGTCTCCGAATGAGAATGTTCTGGACCAGGAGAGAAGTACCGCTTTGCCAGCATCGAACCAAAGGACGCCGTTTTCCAGTCCAAAGAACGCTGACCTGGACGACCCCACGACACAGGAACTGATCATGATAGGCAGGAAAGTCAAGGAGTATCAACAGCATCGGCGTGCGCTACGTCTTGCAGAGGAGGAGCTCGGGCAGTGTTCGTCTGACGTTAGGGAGGCAGAAACAGGTCTTGCATCACAGGCCAAGCGCATGGAGGACATATGTGCACAAATCGAGACTCTACAACGGGAGCAGAGAGATGTGCAACAGAGGATGCAAGATCTCAATCGTTCTGTGGGAGAGAGAAAGCTGAAGTTGGAGGAGGTAGAGCAAAGTCGGGGCTACCATCTCAGAGAAATGCGTCAAACCGAGAGGGATCTTGGGCTTTCACGAGATGTTTGAATAGTTAAACTGAACCTTGTGAGGATAGAGAAAGAGGAGGGAAGCAGAACGGTAGGAAACTTCGACCACGTTCGTTGCGGTCAAACCTTTGTAGCATCTCGGTCACTGGCGACATGTCTTCTTCGTACGTATTGAACGAAGCCATTGCTGAGATATTGGTCTGAGCGTGTGTCGTTAGCGGTCACGCTTGACTTGGTCCAAGCATCCGTTCCAAACAAGGGCATTCTTACTGGTGATTCGGGATATGTGCTGCTCCTCTTCCAGTATAACGGCGGGCAAGTCGGGGTGCGCGAAAAACAGTTGACGGAGCTTTGCGTCCGGCAAAGTACGATCTTTCCGTGAACAGAGTTTTGCGCATATGATGACTGGACATTCGTTTCGATGACTGGGGAACCAACGTGTTGCAAGCATGCTAGACATCCTTGACCTGACCAAACGTGAACGGGCTGCAAAAGGAAGTGTCCACGGAATCAGATGAACAAAACTGCGCGTAACTAACCAAGCGAGATGTTGATTAAGCGATGGCAAAGCCTGCTTGACTGACAAGATCGCTTCTGGGATAACGTGCTCAACATCCATGCAAGATTCGCAGTTGACTGGTGGCAGCGCCAGCTCAGCAAAGCCAGGCAGGATACGCGTGGATGGCCTAGACCTACAGGGGTTTAGAGTCAGGGCTCCCGATTGCTGCCTTCTCGGCTATAGAAGCTTTCCTTACCTGACCGTCGACGACTCGACGACTCGACCGAAGGATCTCGGTGGGATTCTGGACAGAACCCTTGTTCCAGTCGGGATAGAAGGGCCTTTGTCGGATTCCTGGCTGAGTCATTCACTGCCGCTTGGCTCGATGCACAGCGCCTGCCGACAATGTCTGTTTCCGGCAAGGCATTCGTCGATGAGAACTTGCACTCCCCGTGAACAGCACGTTGCGCGTACTGTCTGGAAACTTGGATCGCAACTGACATGGATAAAGAAGACGTTTCAGTCACTTATGCTGCGACGCAAGTCCTTCCCTCAATACCTTGAGTCTTGGTGTACATTAGCTTCAATCGTTCCCATTCAGCTTCATTGATTGGTGATCGAGATGGTACTGACAGATATTCGTCTGATGGTGTCAAGTTCTGTTGGGATGTTGGCTCCACTCCAGGAGCTACAGGATGGACGGCGGACGATGTCAGAAGATTTCGTTTGTGCTGCACTACTGAAGCTGGTATCCTCCAGTACAGTCAACACACGTAAAGCAAGCAATGGAGCCGGCAGACTTACAGGTTCTTCGGTCTGAACCTTGATTCTGTCATAGCTGTCTCCACAAGAGCGGTTCCCTTCTCATCCCCGTATGGCGCTTGTGGTAACCTGAGACTTGATACGAGCTGTCATGTGCAACCCAACAATGACCATCCTTACCCGTACCCGGTAAGCCTGCTGGACTTGGAACGCAAGATCCCTCTCGGAGGGATGCTACGCTGGCTCTCTCCAAAGGCGTCTCTGCCGCCACTGGTTGGCCTGAGAGCCTTTCTTGGGCATTCGTCTTGACTATGTCACGTCTTTGACGCTTTCGAGATCGGCCGTGAGATGACCGACGCGATCCAGACACACGTGCCGTATCCAGCTGTGTGCATTGCTCGAATGTTTCGAGCCCATGCAAGTCTGCCCCGAAGGTAGACATCTTCTCCGTCGGCGTGGTACACTCAGCCCCCTGGTACCGCATGTGAAGCATGACTTGGTAAGAGCGATACGCTTCGGCTGCTTGTTTGAGACAGTCGTCTGCCGATGACCTCTGTTTTGGGTCAAGTCGCAGCATGTGTGTCGACAGACAATCCACAAGCTCGTCCGAGTCCCAGTCTTCGACTGCCTTCACTACCCGGTTGCACCAGTCCCTCGCACGGAAAGGTCCACGTTTCAGTTTCGGGAGGCCGTATGCGAACTCAAACACTACAAGTCCGAGCGACCATATGTCGACAGCGGAAGTATATCCGGATCCTTTCCAGATCTCTGGCGCCGCGTAGAGGGCCGTGCCGCAACAAGTCTGCAGTGCAGGCATGTCCTTCACCAACCCGAAGTCTGCAAGCTTGATGCTGAAGGGACTGCGAGACTCGATGAGGATGTTGGCTGGTTTGGTGTCTCTGTGTGCGAGACACTGAGAATGCAGATACCCGACGCCCTGGAGTCCCTGGTAGAGGAGTGCCACTGCCTCTTCCATAGCAATGGGCACGTTCTCATGCTGGTCCCGCAGGTTGCCTAGGGAAGGTACTCCATCACCAGCAAGGGGTTAGGTTCTGGTCTAAAGTCCACAAATCGGACGATCCGTTGCTACACACGGTCAAAGATGCACATTCATGACCGTAGAAGAATGCATACATGCGATACTCTTTTCATCGCAGCAACCTCGTTTTCCCAGCCGGGACGCATGAACTCCTTCCCGGCATACACATAGCCAGTGCTCACATCAACGACCTTGTGCACTGCTCCAAACTCGCCACGTCCCAGCTCTTCGTACAGTATATAGACAGGCCCTTGGCCAGGAGAATGTGACGTAGTAGGAGCTGCAGTGGTGCCCTGACTGTGAATGCCGAGTATGTTGAATGGAGGGAGCGCCGACGTGCTTTTCTCATGTTCTCTGCGACTTTCGAGAAATGTATTGACGTTCGCTTGATACTCTAACTGGCATTCTTCATGCCTAGCCAACTCAATCCAGAACTTGGAGTCGGTGCCCGATAGTTGGACTTCGATCTTCTCGAACTCTTCGAAGATGATCCACGTGAAGTGTGATCGCTTCTGGTCTTTGCGCTTGTCACCCGTGCCAGTTCCCGGTCCACCTCCGCAACGACGCCGGATCCGGAAGATCACAAAGAAGATTACCTGTGTGAGGAGAATGAAGCGCATGATGCGTTGACGCGAGATGGTGGCCGGCCTTCTCATCCGATCGGTTTGGGATTTGACATCCTGGATGAGCCTGGACAATATGCGGAGATAATATCATACTGGCGGAGCAACAGCGGCAGAGGATGGGACATCATTAAAGAACAACTCGCGTGTTGGAGAAAGTCCCGAGACTATCAAGAGAGAGTTCGTAGAAATCGCACGGCACCGGAAAGGTTCGCCAGTTACATTCGGCATGTCCGTACCTACCGGCTTGAAAGAGGCTTGCAGGGCGAGATCGAGTTGTACGAGGATCGCACCCGACAGACCCAGCTGGACGACTGGAGAGAATATCAATACTACCAGTGTCGGACAGCCGACCGTTTCAGGAAAGATATGAAACATGCTGAGACAAGAATCGAACAGTCTCAGGAGAAGCTACAGGCAGCCATAGATGCAGGGCAGGCGACAGAGTCGATAAAGTGGATCGAGAAGGCAGGTGTCACATACTGGCGAGCTAGAAGAGGCACCGCAAGGAGGAAGCTGGAAGAGCACAGTATCCTGCTGAAGCGGATTGCACAGCAAATCCCCACAATGGCTTCAGGGTATAGATCTCCGAGTCGGGGATCAGAAGCTCCTGCCCGCGATGATGATGAGGAAGCCAAAGCAGTTCTGCGGAATCGTCCCAGTGTACGTCAGCCGGTAACACCTGTCAGCCCCTACCCGGATCCTGCACAAACTCTAGGAAAGAGAAAACGATCCGTGGGAGAATTGTCGCCGTGCTCAGCGAAGCCATCAAAAGCTCGGAAGTCTTGTGCGCCGATAGATATGGATGGAAGAAAAGAGCGCGGCACTATTGCAGGTGTCCTCACACAATCTACGACACCTGTCAAGGAACATGATGAATGCTCCGCGATAAGATCCGAGCGGCACGGCGGTTCTGTTCGCTTGAGAAGAAGCCGGAGGATAGCGCAGCTCAAGAGCGAAGCTCAGTCCTCGGAGTCAACACCAACAGCTCTTCCATCCGTCCGACCGCCAAGGGTGCAGAAAGTCTCGATAAGGAAAAGGCGTCCCCGCAACCTAGCTACCAGCTAAGCTGACCCTTTCAGTACCGTCGAGCCTACAGCCTGCAGTCCTGCGGCACGTGGCTCCACACCTGAGAGCGAAGGGCGCGTGCAATCGACTTGACCACTCTCCAGAACAAGCCGGGGAACTCGTTCAAGTAGCACCAGATTGCGGAGAAGCGGACAGGCCAGGGAAGGATGCAGGGCGTGTTGTGTGTAACGCCAGGTGCCACTACTGTGGGAGCTTCGATGCTTAACGCGAAGGTCTCGTTGTGCAGATTTTTGTATGTTACTAGAGATGTGTAGCTACCTAGCGTTACCGGCGCCGGAGTTCAGCGCGTTGGCATAAGGGATACCCAAATCGTTTTTTACGTGTTTGTGGGGGCTAAGGTTGATCTCAATTGCTGTTGTAGCCGTATATGATATATATTCATCGTGCTGTGCTTGTCATATGACCGGAGACAAAGTGGTATCGCGTTCAGTGCAAGGTTGGGAGCGCTGTTGTCCGATTTTTGTTTCGATTGCACACGGTAAGCTGTCAAGCCTATGTCGCTTGGAGTTGGTGACTATATTCCTCGTAAGTTAACTAACGTCTTTCGCGGGATGGTGGAACGGGTGAGATAGTCAACCACTAGAACGCACCACTTCCACCCTCTACGTTGCCACTACCCACAACGGATATTTCTACACCAAATAGACCACTTTATATCGAAGCTGATATGAAGAGTGCAATCTTAGTTGTAAAGAAGAAGGAGTATACCTCTGTCTGCAGGGCTGCTAGCGCAGTCAACATCCCTTACCCAACTCTACGCGACCGTATCGCTGGATGCACTTCACGCGCAATAGCGCATGGATCGGAGCAGTCATTCCAAACGCGGAGGAGAAGTCCTGAGTCCGATGGATTGCACATCCTACGTGTACTGGTTTTCCTGCTTTGCCTGCGGTAGTCGTACAAATAGCTAAGGAAGTCCGACGTAAACGCATTTAGCTGTCAAAGTCTTTATGATTACGTCCTCGGCCGATCGGCGAGAAGTGACTCAGCCGCCCCAGGACTCGTCACCTTGAGATCGCCGCTATATGAACTCTCCAGATTGATAGTGCGTGCTTCGATGCGACGCCTCGTGAGGCTGTAACAACGTGGTCCGATGCGGTAACGGAGCCTTTTGTGCAGCAACAGTACCCTCCGGAGCGTGTCTACAACATGGATGAGTCAGAATTTGCAGTTGCAGCAAGTCAATTGTAAAGAGCTCTATCAAGATACGCGAAGCATCTAGCTGGAAGCAGGTCGGAAGCCGAGGGGAGTAAATAAGAGCGATAGAGTGCGCTGCCGGAGTCGCTGTGCCCCCTTGATCATCAAGGCAAAACACACCAACAGTGCATAAATACCTACGTGCCCGTCTTCATACTAGAGGTTCTTGACCAGCAATAGCGGCTAGATGTCTTACAGCCACGGCTTTAAGTGGCTGACTAACGTTTTCGAGCCATCGAGGCGGCTTGAGAAGCCTACGGCACGGCGACTACTGATCGTGGACGGCCACAGCAGCCATATCACAGCGAATGTGATGGGCTTCTGTATACGGGACATAATCGACTTGCTTGTTCTACCGCACAGTTGTTCGCACATACTCTAGCCGCTTGATGCTGGCGTGTTTGCGCCGCAATAGCACGCCCTAGTAGTCTTGGGGTCCATGGAGTTGGCACGCCATTAAGCACGCCATTAAGCACGCCATTTTGGTCGTGACTGAAACACTGTTTCTTCTCGGTCGGGATCAACCTCATGCCCTTGCCAGACCGCAAGGTCCGACCGCCATCATTACACATATTGCTCCACAATTAATTTGCTAAACCTCCTGAAACCACTCGTCACTGACAATATCTGCTGCTGTGGGACGCATAGAAGGACAGAAGCGGAGTAGTTTCCTGAGCAACTCCCCAGCTTGGCAATATCCTCCCGCGTAAAGTCCGTAGCCTTGTCGTTGTCGAAGTATGTCTCTTCCAGCCACTGCTGAAGGCTGTATTTCTCTCCCTCTACGTTATCTGCATCTTTTGGCACTCCTATATGTGCGTTAGAACCTCTCATGTTGAACTTCCACCTCTGTCCCATAGAAGACCACCCTCGAAGGAGACCGTACTGACCTTCTTGTTGCATCACAGCCCACTTGCACTGCCATCTTCCCGGCAACGGGCCTATTGACTCTATCATCTGCCGAATGATACGTTCCTTGTCTATCATGAAGCTGTCAAAAGGGGCTGTCCAACAACCAGTTCGAATATCTGTAGCTTTCTGTGAGATGCGTTTTTGCCTGTGTGTGCTCGACACAGCTTACCATGCAGCCTATGCTCCAGAGATCCACTCGATGATCCCACTCGTCGTCAAAGAGCACCTCAGGAGCGCGTAGTGCCAGAGGGGTGTGCAGAGTTTGAGGTTTGTTGCTAGGCAGAAACGATTCCCCGAAGTCGATGAGCATGGTAGGGCTGTGGAGACTAGACTTGTCGACCGGAAAGCATGTGGGCCAGACAAGGTATGCTGGCATCCCCGACTCCAACGTCCTACCATCTGACCGAGTAACTGTGCTAGTCCTCGGACTGCCGATCTTCTGGAGGAGCGTTTCCTCCGACAACAAGTCCAGCGACGGCATGGTGAACGCCATGTTCCCGATATGCAGATCTACCATAAGTTGAGGTTCTCTTGCTCGGACTAGGTATGCCTATAATGACAGAGCACTTCTACTTACCTCCATGTCCAACGCGGTGCTTGTGCAGAAAATCCAGCGCGAGAAGCGCTTCTTTGCACGCCCTCTTAGCAACGATGCCTGGAAGTCTACCATCGGCGCAATGCCCTTCAGCCACAGCTGAGACGCTAGGCCCAAGCGGCTCGAGCACCAGACAAACATGTGTTCCATTTGGTCCAGTGTGGCAGAAATCATCTAGCAAGCGCACCACGTGCTGGCAGCCAGCCCCGGTGGTGCGTTCCGGGAAAGAGCTCGCAGCACTTGAAGCTCACGACCCTCCGGCGGCACTTCAGAGACCGATATCTTCAGAGCCACATAGCGACCCAACCTGGCTGCTCAGCCTTCGATCTTTGTTAGCGATGGCGACATACTCACATTTGGTCTCGCGCAAGCCAGACAGTTGAGTAGCCTCCGAACCCCAACTTGTGCAGGATTCTGTATCTGCCATTCTTAAAATCATCTCCCAAATGCACTGGATGGTAACCTCCGGGACGGTATCGATGCAGTGGCTCCGCTTCCACGGCGCAGTAGTGAACGTACGGTCGCATGGTCAATGACCACGACTGTTTCGAGCCGGAGGGTTGACTGTACGGCTTGTGGAGACTTTCCCTCGAAGGCAGAAACACATTCGTCATGAAAAGCCTCGATTGACTGAACAGCGTGAGGGACCTGAGCTTCATCTTGTATTGTGTTTCATTGCAGATACGGCTACTTGCGGCGAATGCCCGCAGCCAGTCAAAGCTCCGCAGAAACGCTCATTGCGTCACTTGGCGCCCCGGATTCGGTATTCTTCAACTGCTCTCCCAATTGGTGTGCGACCAAATTTGCTGAGCCTTTGAATTAACACGAGAAGAGTCGTCGTCTACACGGCAGACCATATTTGCAAAGTAAGGCACAGCCAGTAGGAATGGCTTCACTGTGTGGGTTCCGAGCCATGCATACGGATGCTCAAGCGGGTCTACGCCAATCGAACCGTATCTGGAACAAAGTAGCAGCATTTCTGATAACTGCGCTCTACGCGCGCGACTCCTTCCGTATCAGACCTTTTCGGATGTAGATGATACCAGAGTCCCGTCGCAATGCACATGCCGACATGGTCTGCAGCACGCGCTTAGACAACCTATCTCAACGCCTCTGCTGTGTCATCAACACTAACGCTGGCGCTTCGCTGAATGCGTGTTGTTCTTATGATAAGGTCGAGCCTCAGAACCTAGCCGATATAGGCTGAGTAATCCCCAAAGACTCTTGGAAGCCTTTACACTCCGTTCACAGACCGCACCGCACCGCGAGCTGCTCCTTGTCCTTATCCGTTTCAATGGCACCCATCGCGAAAAACGCCGTCAGGTTCACGCAGAGAATCCGTGACCAGGCGCTTCGTTACAGGACTCTCAATCTCATAGAGGAAGCTACCAAGCAGCCTGACTTAGCAGAGTTTACACAAGCCGAGCTAAAGTCACACTCCTTTCGCAGCTGCCTTCCATAACCAGGTGCTAAGATGATCCAGTAGGAACCCAGCGCATACCAGTCATTCGACCTCCGAGAACACGCTACCGTCAGATTGGCCACAGAAGCACAAGCAGCGGCAAAGAAAGCGCAAACTGTTCACATCTACTTCGACAAGAACGGCAGGTATGCCGGACACACATTGTACCCAGAGAGGGAAGATAAGAGATCGGACGGCTAGGGGCTTGTATCCATGTCTTTAGTGTTCCACGTACATCCATAGCTACTTCAAGGATAACGCATGTGTGTATGTTGGCTGCAGTCGATGCTGGGTGTTACCGTGGCGATTGCTTCGCATCGCTTCACAAAGATTGTGTTACTGGAGAGGTGGAGCACAAACTGGCGGTCATGCCTCGATAGCGTTAGTTGGCTAAATTGGATGCGCCAAGAACGACTCGACGCCGAGGACAGTTGCTTCAACATGTGTCAAACACCTTTTCTACATATATGGCTCTCTTATCTCATCTATGTACGTATAAGTAAATCGGTCTGTTGTCGACATCTAGTCCTAGCGCACTTGTTCAAGCGGCTGCGCAGAAGGTACCTTTGGCAGTACCTGACAACGGAGACCACGGCTACGATAGCTACAGCCAGGGCGGTCAAGCCAATGCTGATGATGGCTACACTTGTCCGGCCACTGTTGAGGTGGAAGCCTGGGTTAAGCATGGAAACGCTTGCTGCGTTCCTTTTAGTATCCTCGTAGCTGTCTGTTGAGGATGTAAGCTTACTCTTGGATAGTCCTGTAGTAGCCTTCGCTGTTCCAGTGTAGCTAAGAGGCGTTAATGGTATAGCGGATGTTGTGCGCCGGAAGGTAGTAGGGATGAATGCAAAGTCGATCACTGTCAGCCTAAAGACATCACTTCATACAACAGATTGCGTTGTACCGATGATGTTAGCTTACAGAGATGCTTCCGCAGCACGGTGAGCTGTGGAATTGAGAGCAGTGTAGCACAACGCTGTTGTGCTCGATGCGGTTCTCCGCGAAGCACACCGCGTTTGTGCAGCTGACATTATCACCCTTTCATGACTTCGACGATGGCTGTTCTCCTCGTCCAAGGCTGTCGACCGGGATTGCATCCTCTGTCAAGGTCATCGTTCGTGGCATAAAGTGTCAGGTAGCCCCGACCCATGCTGCACAGCTCAGCAATCAGCCTCATAAATGCACCGGCTGCAAGGACCGACATGTGCTTCTGGTTCCGCAGTCACCTCTGAGCAGTGACAGATACATTGCCAGAGAACATGGGTTGCTTCCAGGACACCTGGTCTATCCTTGATACCAGGCAGAGGTGACAGTGGTCGCAGGAGTGGCACGTTGGTTTCTGGTTCAACAGTGCAACGAAGGAGCACACCTGGCCAATGATGTAGCCAGTTTTGGCGCCAGCTTCGTGCTCGACGCATCTGATCCTTGCTGTACAGAGACAGTCTTGCAACGCGTGCATCTCTGTTTCGCGCATTTGCAGCTGCCGTAGGCCCGAGAGGATGGGACGCAATAGGACAGGCGTCACAAAGAAGGAGAACGGAACATTGGCGCCATGCTGCGTAATGCAAGTGTATTGATGGAGCCGCGCAGAATGTACAACAAGGCCGCTTCGCCCACTCGCCATGTTGCTGCCTAGCCCATGCTTTAGCGTCAAGCTCAGCACCGACACGTCAACGTCATCACTCAACAGTCTGTTCTTATAGCCATGCACTAACAGTGATCGGGGTTGGAGGTCGTATCGGCTGTCTTGGAGTAGCTGCAAAGGATCATCCGGTGTAACAGAAGCGGTCCATGGAAGGGCTTGCGAATTCACAAAGGCACAATGCTTGAGGCGCACTCATTCCGCGAGGACATGCTTGCTCATCTGCCGTGGCTCAGCACCAAAAGGTCGAGATTTCGCCGGCAAACGGAACATAGCTCAGTCGACTTTGTAAGACAGAAGACAGCAGAGAGCCGTTTGCACAACCACCGACATGGTGTACATTTCGCTTGTCCTTACATGGTGCAACGCAGCGGCTACGCGTCAAAGTGACAGTCCCAACGTTAAAGCTACACCACAATTATGTCAAGCATTAGTATCGTTGATCATCGCAAACTCCCAGATATCAAACACTCGTCCGACCCCTTCCATTCTTCGCCACGCAGTCAACCCTGAGAGTAGGGGTGCGCCACCTACAACCCGTATCCCTCTGGTGTCATGAGGCCCTACCGGGCGCATTCACATTGGTTGTGACGCGCCGACACGCGGGCAGGGGCGTTGCAGCCAAATGGGTCGTGGTCCGTGCATGCCGCCCACACGTTCCCGCCTAGGCTTTGGCGCTATTCCGCCTTCCCCGCCAGACAGTCCTCCTATCCGCATGAGGGCATCGCATAGATACACAATCCTACTTGTACCGGCTCCTTTCGCATTGCTATGGCTCAGCGTCGGTCAGAGTTCAAGCCTGCGAAGACCGGCTCTGGAAAAGGGTCAAACATCAGCAGAGCCGGAAAGGAACCTTCAGTGCTGAAGGAGCAAGGTAGATCGGTCACTCACACATCAACGGGAGCTTGCTCTGACTGGCATCCTGAAGGGAGGGCGCGGAGAAGCAACCAAGCCCAGTCAATGCGAGGACCTTTGCGTCGGAGTATACGTTTGCGCAGGACAGAAGACCATCATCGGCAGAGCGCAATCGAGGTCAGTAGGATGAAACTACAATCCCTTTTCTCCATTCAACGCCCACGGCTTCTTCGGCAGAAACGTCGTTAAGAGCCGGCTGTACTAGAGTACTGACTCAGCTCGACCGTCTACAGGAACCAACTACTCTCCCTCAAGCACGAACTCGGAAAAGAAAGAGAACACTGGAGGCTGAAGATCTGCCTGCACAATCAACAGCCGCCTTCCACCTGAAGCGACGGCAATCGTGTCCTTCCCGCGCTGCTGTCGTGGTCACATCTGGTAAAGAGCAGTCAAGGGGTGCGAGCGGAGGCAAGTTCAGTCCGATCGACTACTGGAGAAGAGAAGGAAGGTGGCCCAAGGAGTACTTCGAAGGGCAGAGCGAGATGAGTCATCTACTCGCGAGGAAGAGGTCTTCGTCCTCTCTCAGGCGCAAACGATCGGAAGCTGGCTCAGCGGCATCCAGCGGCATCACTCCTAGCGATCAGCAGCAGCGGGGAGCAAAAGTGCACCCTACAGGGACCCGCGCTACAAGGCTCTGCTTGCGACAAAGGGTAGTTTCATGGACAAGTCTGAGCAAGGCATCACGGATACAAGCAAGCAGCTTTGCCGCAGCTTGCTTGAGAGGGAGCAGCCTGTTCCTGCAGACTCGCTGTTCCGCGACGATGTATTCGAGCTGACCTGCCGGAAGATGCAAGACAAGAACGAGACCAGAGTGATCCGGGACATATCCCTTCTCATCGTCCCATCAGCAGAGATCCTGGCCACCTACGGTGCCGTGGACCTGCAACAGCTGGTCGAAAGCACCAATGAAGGCTGGCACAACGCCATTCCAGTGACCCTGCCTCGTCCTCAGCCGGACTACGCGGTCGGGTTCAAGCGAGAGGCTTTCACGGACGAACAGCTGCGGAGGCTCCAGCCTTTCGTCGGTGAGCTGACGGACACGTCTTACTTCATGGCCACTTACTACATGTACTTCCCGTTCCTGACCTCCGAGGTCAAGTGTGGGGCCGCCGCGCTAGATGTGGCGGACCGGCAGAACGCTCACAGCATGACTCTTGCGGTAAGAGGTGTTGTAGAGCTTTTCAGGCTGGCCAAGCGCGAGAAAGAAGTCGACCGAGAGATACTTGCCTTCTCGATCTCGCACGACCACAGCACGGTGAGGATCTACGGCCACTACCCCGTAGTTGAGGGAAAGACCACCGCTTTCTACCGGCACCCTATTCGCAAGTTTGACTTCACGGAGCAAGATGGGAAAGAGAAGTGGACGGCATACAGATTTACGAAGAACATTTACGACGTCTGGATGCCAGCACACTTCGCTAGGATATGTTCGGCCATTGACGAGTTGCCGTCGGACATTGCCTTTGACGTCTCAGAACAATCCGGCTTGCGCTTTTCGGAGGCGACCGGACTTTCGCAGGGAGTGGAAGGTCTCTTCACTGAACCATCGGTTATTGATACGGAGTTCCTCAGAACAGAAGGCAGCGGACATGGCAACCTCGCTGATCCACAAGATGTCACGCCAAACACATCGCTCTCCCCGGCACCAGACGTGGCACGTCCAAGGGGTCAAAGAAAAGACGTACTGTGACATAGCAACGTCAGAAGACAAGGCGAGACACATACGTTACTTCGTTGAACGAACGAGCTGATAGTTGGAGTCATCTGATCAAACCGCTCGACCTGGTCAACTGGTGAGGTCTTGTGACATCTGTAGAGCGATGACTGGCAGGAGGAGAAGACATAATGTACCCAGAACATCGACAAGCCTTGTTTGAATCGTAAGATGCGCAATTATTGCTGGCGGACGGTTGTTGTTGAAGGATTGGTGGGAAAAGGCAGAAAGGCAGTTGTAACTAAGGAAAAATCATGCATGAGCGGCAAGACATTGTTCACAATGAACAGCGAATGCATGCCGCCTGTTGAGTGCGCCTCCTCAAAGCAAAGGCGGAGGCTGCATGCAGCAGTCCATAGAGCACCATACTTCGTAGGGGTACACAAGTCGGTTCAAGAACATGCCTTCGTGGAACTAACATACTGCCAAAGCCCATCTTCTGGCATAGATGCACCCATCCTTCAACAAAGTACTCACCGTGAAGCATCAAGTTCAAATGCTTTGCGTGCCACCTTGTTGCGTTTCAGAAGTTTCGAGGGACGCGGAGTGTCTCGAACTGTCGTGAACGTGAGCTTCGCGAGCAGCAACATCGGATGAGAGACTGACCCCGTTCTGAACCTGAGATCGTTATCCCTGTCAAATCTATGGATTAGCGCTGCGAGCTCGGTTGAAGTTCACTAAATATAGTTGTGAATCATGACACGTTAATGTAGGGTAAACAATACTTACAAGTGATAGCGTATGTTGTTGAATCGAGCTCGGAGAACCAGATCTTGTTGGTGCACTTCCATCTTTGTGAGGGGTTTCATGGCTTTCATTAGCTGCTGAGTGAACCGAAGGTCCCTCCCATTGTCCCCAGTATTGACGCGGAGGGCGCAGAATTCGAAGAACCGCGGATAATATCCCGCCGATGCCCAGTCAAGCAAACAGATGGAACCATCCTCTAACCAAAGGATGTTCCGTGGTGCCACATCGAGATGACAAGCGACCAATGATGTTTCCACCAAGTTTAGTTTATCCTGACAGTCGATGAGTCTGCTGTTGAGGTATGACTCAAGGTAATCCACCGTGTCGAATGTGATGTCTTCTGCCTCAGGCCAAAGTAGTCCGCGCGATGCGCCGCCTGCAAACGGACCAGGATGTGTTCCTTGCAAGGTGCCTAGGTAGTCTACCACTTTTGCAACGATGTCAGCTCTGTCAGAGTCGTCGATGCCATCGTCTCTAGAGCCTTCAATGTATTCCATCAGCAGGTACCCAACCCCTTTCCGAGCAAAGAAACAATAGACACGTGGGACCCGGACAACCTTCTTATCCAGTAGATCGTAAGCTTTTCGTTGGTTGTCGGCTTCTTCTGGGAACACGTCTCCGAACTTGACAGCGAACTGATGTCCGACTCTGATCACTTGGGTACCACCAGTGCTTCCGCCTATTATCCTTCGGTGCGGGTCTTGACACCACTGGAGAATGTCTTCTTCGCAGAAGTCGTAACAACTCTCCATACTCCTGTACCGACGCTGTTAATCTAGGTATCCAGACCCGCTGGGAGACAGTAGGTTTGACTTACGCTGCACTCGTCTTTCTAATCTTCTGTCACTGTCGCGGTATCGCGGGGCAGCTTTCTTTGGCACGATGCGACCTAACCCTGCAGGCGGCTTGCGAGTTAGGCAGCGGTGGGTATGGCTTTTCACCGCCGTTTTTAGGCTCTTGTGCGTGCTTTGCTATCCTGATCTGGACCTGAATGAACGTGATCATGCTCGCAAAGTAACGTCGAGTATGGAAAAGTAGAACAGGTTATGGCCTGAAACAACTGTGTCGGGTCTCAAAGGAATCACACAAGCCGCAATACTTGGCGGCTATCGAAACTTCAGTCGGTAAACTCCTACTGGTCGCGGATTAACCTCGGCAACACTTGGAGTAGCGCATGTAGAGATCGCCCGTGTGGCTCGTGCAGCGCAGTCCGGATCGTCATGCCAACGTCTTGTACCTCCTGGAATCATAACTTATGGGAACATCAGGTCAAGTTTCAGGATTATAGACATCTTGACATCCACTTCTTTCTGACTACACAAATCCCTGTTCCAGCTTGGTCAGGCACTCTATGCTCAATGAGACGCTGTAACACCCCGAGTTCTGTAGCAAAACAGTTCCGTGTCCGTCCGTGTTTCTGGGGTTTGAGCACAGCCACTAGAGCAGGAAATGCTGTAACGTAGTTGCCGGGGTAGTTGATCAGCCTGGGTAGTTGATCAGTTAACCGTTATAGGCAGTTTCAAGCGTGATAGAGCTTATTGGCTAGCTCGTTCCAGGATAAACTAAACCTAATCAAGGCTACTGATCAACCACCCAGGCTGATCAACTACCCCGGCAACTACGTTATGTCACTCTCCATCGGGCTCCTCTTTAACCTACTACTCCTCCTCCTACTCCTCCTCTTCATCTTCGTCGTCATCGTCATCGCTATCGTCGATGAATTGTCCCTCTTGTATTCTGTAAGGTTGAGGTGGGCGCAGAGTGGAATATGTGAAGCTCATTCGGTGCAACACGTCAGTAGCCGCTCGGTCCTCGATCCATCTCATATGCACAAGGAGCTGGATGATCGTAACTCTGTAGAGCCGCGTAAGCATTACAGTTGCAAATAGCAATGATTGAACTTACACCCAGTGGCGACAACCCATCAATCCTCCAGTAAAGATGTACTGGTTGTAGCGCTGCTGTACCAGAACTGTGTAGAGATGCAATGGTGTGAATCTCTGTACCGGAGAGTAGTCGAAGTAAACAATGGCAGAACGACTCTGGTGGTATGGTCTTGGTACAACGTCAAGGATGCCACTGCGATCGTCACCCGTGGTAACGTAAACCGTGGGGTAGTTGGTCAGGTGGGGATGTTGGTCAGTTAACGCAGTTAGGCAGTTCTAAGCGCACTAAGCCTTATTGGCTAGCTTATCTCGTCCAACCTTGACTCCATCGAGGCTACTGACCAACTACCCCACCTGACCAACTACCCCACGGTTTACGTTATGCATGTTGAATTGGCAGGACTGGCCGTTGTCTAGCAGCAAGTAGATTGTACTGTGGTTTTCGCTCGCTAAGCTATTTCCCATTCGTCCCGTAGTATGAATCACTATTCGAACCGTTTGGACGGTTTGATGCAGTCGAGGATCTGTTTGGGAGCTCATTTTGTGGTCTTGAATGGCATGAGGAATCCTGTCCACGCTTGCTGGTGGTGCAATCGAGCGGTACGTCGAGGTTGGTCATTGCTGCAGTTTTGTTGACTCAGTCACTTCACTCGCTTGTTATTCTAGGCAGACAGCAGATGCACATGCTGTTCCTACGGCAAAGCGGTTGAGCAGAGCGCGACAACCACAGTCAGGCGGACAGAGATCTGCATAACCAGTTGACCCAGTCGGATTGCTTTCCGCCATTTCTTCAGACTATATGTGAAACACTTAGACGGCATCAAGCTCTAACCACTCTTCGAGGGAACAGCATCGCGATAGGGAGGTTGGCGGAACATCCATCTGCGATGGAGGGCTTGCGCGTTCATCCATTCCATCGATAGGGAGAAGGCAACTCGATGGCCACTACATATATCTGTACGCTTGAGGAGTGCCCCAGAGTTCTGACATTGGCGGTTGTATGAGACGTGAAGTGGAGGCCTAGACAAGATGCTCGAGATCAGCGTTGCAGGTTACAAGAAGGTGCGGGGTATCATACGCAAGCTGTGACCGTCGAATCTGTAGAATACATCAGCTTATGACTTAGCTTGAGGGTTGAATGGTAGAAGAGACAGAGGGCGTCGACGGCAGGACGTGCGAGCCGAACCTAGAGTGAGAAAAGAATCATCCATCCAGGACTGTCCCGGACTTGCAGCAGCTTGAGTCCGTCAAAACCATCGCGGTTATCCATCAGGTGACCTCGTTCCCAATCGTTCGCTCATCAACCTTGAGCGAGTCGTGGTCGACCATGGATACAAGCAGATTCGGCATTCGAGGACAAGGATGGGATCCCAGCGACCGAATGTCTTTCGTCGGCCACTTGAAGTCATCTACCAACATACTCGCTCTTCTCGGAGCTGGCTTGTCGGCTGCGTCTGGGCTAGCCACGTTTCGTGGCGCTGGATCCTCCTGGAGGCAGCGTGAATCGAGGTCCTTAGCATCACCCTGGGCGTTCAAAAGGGATCCAGGTCTGGTGTGGCAGTTTTATGAATACAGACGGCAGATGGCATTGAGAGCAGAACCAAACAGCGGACATGTTGCGCTTGCAGAGCTGGCAAAGACGAAACCCGGTCTTCTTACCATAACGTAAACCGTGGGGTAGTTGGTCAGGTGGGGTAGTTGGTCAGTAGCCTCGATGGAGTCAAGGTTGGACGAGATAAGCTAGCCAATAAGGCTTAGTACGCTTAGAACTGCCTAACTGCGTTAACTGACCAACATCCCTACCTGACCAACTACCCCACGGTTTACGTTAACTCAGAACATTGACGGTGAGCTAGCGTTCATTATGTTGCGACTGCATCCGCTCATACCTACCAGATCTTTCCCAAAGGGCAGGCCACCCCATACCTAGTCTTGTCGCTCTCCACGGGTCGTTGTTCAATGTAGAGTGCTTCAACGACAAGTGCGATTACCACAACACAAACAGTGGCGTCCATCCGATCACACCAGCTCTAATGACGTCATCGTCACCTCACGTTGCCGACGCCGCTTATCCCTTGCTGCAGCTGCAGCCTGAAGATCTGCCTTACTGTCCGAAGTGCAAATCGGGTTTGCTTCGCCCAGCCGTCATCTGGTATGGAGAGACACCGGCAGCTGGTCTGGACCTGATTGACAAGTGGCTGGGAACGGTTTCGAAGATAGACCTCATGTTGATCGTCGGCACCGCTGCTGGGGTGTATCCGGCAAACGAGTACATTGACGAGGCTAGGGAAAGAAGAGCACGGGTCGCTATCTTCAACACAGCACCAGTGGAACAGCAGTTCGTTTATCTCCAGCAAGGAGACTGGTATTTCCAAGGAGACACAGCTACGCTACTTCCAGAGCTACTGGGAGATGCAGTGCAGGCATCTTAATAGAAGTCACGACGAGCCGGTTGACCTGTTTGTCAACAAGGTTTGTTAAACTCAGGATCTGGTAAACTTGGACACATTGGTTGCCAAACGTTTTTTCTGTGCGTTGTCATGTTCGTCGTCTAGAAAGCGATCTTTCCTGCCGCTCATGTTCCCTCAAAAGCTTAGAACTTATTCCACACAAGAAGTCCAAAGACGTAAGGTGCCAAGATGCTGTATCTACTTTCAGTGTCCCGAACGTTCTACATGCCCTTCACCAAGCCAGATGTCGCAATGATGCTATTTTATTTCCTGGAAAGACCGTATTGCGTATGTCCCGGGCGCAGGAATTGAGTAAAGCGATAACGTAACTGTAGTCTGCCCGCGTAAGTGTTGTGGGAATTCAGGGTTAGTTATGAAGGAAACGTTCTGTGTTAGACAAGCTTCGAAGCAATGATGTCTGTCAGAACAAGGCATCAATAGGAAATCCGACGTGGATGCGTCTAGCTATCGAAGAAATCATTACTAGCTCCCCGACAAATCGGCGAAAAGTGGGCCATGCTGAGGTCGCAAGTGTCTGTAGTCGTCATGCTTCAATGCGACAAGTCATGAGGGCGTAACGAAGTGCTTCAGCGCGGTTACGGAGCTTCCGTGCAACACAGCTATCCCCGGGGCGCGTCTACAACATGGACGAGTCTGGCTTTGCTGTCGGAGTGAGTCAGTCGTCGAGAGTTCTGGTCAACATATGTGAGGCATCTAGTTAGAAGCAGATTGGCAGCTGACAAGGGTGGGTAACGGCAGTCGAGTGTGTAAGCGCTGCCGGGGCTGCTGTGCCTCCCTTGCTCGTCTTCAAGGCCAAGGAAAGAAGCCATGATCGGGTCTGCATCAATGGACCGCAGGTGGGCCGCTCCGTCATTTCGTGCGTCCTTCATGGCTTCTCGCACTCACTGCCCGGTGTCGCGAACACGGCGATGCGGTGACAATGTGGAAATCAGCCTAGGTATGTGCACCAACGCAAGTAGAACTGGATGGCGGATCCGCGCCAAGCCTGGTGCCTGGACTCTTGTCTGCCGCTTGAACACATGCATCCTGCGCTGCATAACTCCTCGGTCTAGGCAGCATTATGAGTCGTAAAGAATCGCGCGTCATCCCAAACATCCATATAAGACAGCAACATGTACGATTGTTGGGTCTAGTATTGTAACAATCATCCAGTCTAGCATTTAACGTCCTAGTATGCAACCCTCCAGCTTCGAAGTACGTCACGCGCGTAGCTACTTGCTTGCGGCCGCCGACCGTGATTTGGAGGGTTTGCAACGAATTGCAAGGGTTGTTACACACGTTGTGCGCTTCTCCGAAGCTTTCCCCGAGCGACACAAAAGTACGGCCAGATATCTGCGTCTAGCAGGATACGTTGGTTGACCACTATACGCGGGTCAATACTGATGAAAGTACGCAAGGTCGCTCTTTGGTACTCACTCTTCGCCAAGAAACGACCTATCTGGCGTGTCGTATGTCTTCATAGCTTTCCTACAAGCCTCGAGAGAGGGAGTTGCTATGCACGTTCTAGAATGCGGGCGCTCTTGAGACGTTTACATGTAGAAGAGGTCCGAGGATGAGGTCTTGAATAATGCACAAACACAACCTACGTGTTTGCAGTCTCTCTCCTTCACCATAGCGTAAGGCTGCATCGTGGCTTGCTCTCTATAAGTAAGGACGGCATTGCGACCAATCCAGGAGACGGGAAATGGGAAGGAGGCTGGAAAAAGCTATCTCCCAACCAAGGTCCGATGCTGAACCATCCGGTTCCGGATCCCTTAACACGACTACGGCCTCTGCATGGATTGCAGATGGACGGTAGTCTACTGTCTACCTGCCAACTGTCCGAAGGTCGCGGTTGTGTTATGGGATCCGCGACAGAGTGATTGAACGTCGGACTAGGAGAAGAGTTTTTCCGGCCTCCTTCCCATAGCAATACCGTTCCTAGTTGTAGTGACTAAGCTAGAGTGCAGTCTCACGCTAGGCCGAAAAAATAATGACGTTAAAGGAAACAACAATGTCTCTTCTAGAAGCATAATCGGACCTGGACGACGCGGGGTCGAAGTGCTCGGCTAGACCGGACTCGGTAAATACTACAATCAAACACCTGTGTATAGTTCACTCTCTCAACATCGCTCGTCCGTATACAGCATGTAGAGTGCTGCCAAATCCATTCAGCCATACGCCTCGATGTCTCTGAAGCCCTCGCGCTTCTCATCGCTGAAAACTGCGGTGCTTTTTGGTCCTGCCCTTCCACCCTCTCCGCCTCAATCGCTGGCAATCCGCGCGGCGGTGACCACCATCGTCGAGCGCATCCGTGCGATCAGAAGGGGTCATCTCAGTGCATTCAAACCGCTGTGGGCTCAACACAAAGCCCGCCCGCGGCGTTCGCCCGCCTTGAGGAAGAACTGCGACGGCAGGGGCTTTGGAGCTTTTACGAGAACAAGATTAGGCATAGTCTAGGCACCTAGGCACTCGTAGACACATAAGATACTGGCTAATGCGCAAACACAGATGCGACTACGAGTCCGACACCTCTGCCTACGACCTTCGCATGCCAAAAGCCAAACACAAATGCTTCGGACTCGATGTCGCTCTGACCGTACTAAACAAGATCGAGGCCCTAGGGGAGCAGTCGGCTTAACAACACCCAGAAGTGGCAGGGTGAATATGGAAGCTCGAAGCAGGTGAGGACACAATGATCTACTCGAATTCTGGAAGCGACACAGACGATGTCATTAAGCGGTCGCCGGATGGCATCATCGGTTATCTTGGCTGCAAGTTTGCCCTTGTCATCGTCGAGGTGCCGTATAGCCAGCGCGCAAAGACTTGTCAAGGCTAGCCCATCCTCGCATTGTGGGTTCGCTTCATGATGTATGACGCGTGATCGGACTGTATCTTGAGTACGAGGCGCCAGGAAAGAAGAAAAGGAGGAGGAGAAGGAGGAGGATCGGCTAAGAAGCTACACTAAGCCTTTGACGCCCTTGCCTGCAAGAGACGGGAGACGGCATTGTCGGCGATGTTGAAGCGGGGATACCCAACGAACCGTTCTGAGGCGAGATCGGCAATGCAAAGGGTGGAACGATGCGCTCGCCTCTCTGGGGCCTGTTGCCGAACGACTTCGTCGAGTCAGACAATTCTATTGCCTTGGACGCTGCGATCTCGTTACAAGAGCTGGCCGGCATGTTCAATGAAGTGTGAAGAGCGCAGGAGTAATCATACGGCCAGAAGCGACACGTGAAGGAAAAGAGGCGCGCTAGGAAGATCGAATGGGCGTGACGACCGCGCAACCGGAAGAAGAGTTGAGCAAAGGTCGGGAGACCAAGTTCAGAAAACAAGAAACACGGGCTAAGGAGAAGCCAGATAACGCTCCGTACAGGCCGTCGGCTTCGCGAGGAAATACGGCGCTAACACCTTGCTGTCGCAGCAGCACTCGCTCAGCTCAGCGCAAGCCGTCTATATCAGAGCGTAAGTAGTCTGCATCGTTACCGTTGAATGACTAAGATCGATGAACAAGACTCAGAGTGGATCGTGTCCCTCGAACTTTGCCAGATAACCAACGACATGACTCTCTCATCAAATGTGCAAAGAAGTGGCCAGAAGACGTCCATAGAAGGGCAAGGCAAGACATGCAACGTCTACAGCACGAGAACGCCAACGTCGAGAAAGCATGGGAGGCGATAACAAAAAGACCCTGGTAGGCAGTGCAAGTACGCCGCTAGTGATATACAAACGCATACTTCTTGTCATTTACCGCACTCTAGCACTAGCAGCAGGGGAAGGATTACTGATGGTGGGGTTTATGGGGCAGACGCAGTCCGGTCGTGGAGTGGTTCAGCTTTAGAGAGCTGACGAGGGAAGTGACAAAGGTTACGAACGAGCCCGGGGGCTGATAGGGATGGAGGTTGCGCCGGTAACTGGGAAGGGTCCGAACGGTTTTCGAAGAGGGTTACTGCACCCATTCACGACAGATCAGTTCGCAACCCGACTGCAGACCATGTCCACATAGCTTCGTTACACAGCGTCACATATTGTCCTCCCCCATCCAGAGAAACAGTAGACAGAAGTGACTCTTAACGGTCTCACGTACTCGACACAAGGCGTTTGTTGCGCTGGTGTCCTCTCAGTGCATTGTACTTGCAGTCTGACTCTTCGTGATCAGAAGACCGCGGCTCATCCGTAAACGTCTCCGACAGCTCCCCGAGACAGCGGCAGTAATCAGTCCAGGTTAGCATACCTCTTGGACCCGAAGCGTCATCTGTCTCTACGTCCCTTGGTCATCTCGTACCTACGAGCATCGTTCCCATGTCCAAGCGATGCGCGTTTTCACAGGATCGGAAACACCTACACAACCGCTCCGTCATGTCGGTTACTGATCTGAGACTACAGTCTGTCTCACGAAGATCGCGGTCATGGCACAAGCCAGGCAGTCGCCTTCTCTGACGTCGCCAGAACCGCAGCCCTCTGTACGCTTCCTCAAGTCGTCCGACTGGAGCATGCATACCCTTCGCAACATGTCGGAGGAAGCGCTGGTTGTGCTGTTCACTCCCGTCATGCCACCACTTGTCGGTTCGGCATCAACATCGCTAGAGGCTACAGACCCCTTCGAGATCCTTGGTCGAACACTCAGCCGGTATCACGCACGTATCCGGCACGTTCCCTATGTTCCAGCAGTCGGCCTGACCGACACGCATCTTGCCTGGCTTCGCCGAGCTGGCGCTGTCCTCACGGTCAACTGCGAGTCTGTTGTGGAGATCAAGGACGTCAATCCGGAAGACAGTCTGGCCAGTCAAGCGAGCTTTGCCACCGCTGTCTTGGATGCGATGCACAGCATGCGCGCCGATGCAGGCGATGTGACTTTCTCCTGCATCCACTGTGGTACCAGAGTGGGACATGCATTCTCCGCTTACGACATCATCATCCAGAGTCAGACGTACACATCCACTGACTTGCAAGAGGCGGCGAAACTTCTCTTGGACTGGTGCTGAAAGATCAAGGGGAGGGAGCGGAAAATATCGCATGCGGAAATCGGGTTTACGTGCTGGCTCTTAGTCAGGTGATGCTGGCATGTGACGTGTCCGCACTACACCAGTCCTTGTGACGTGAGAAGGTGTATCATCGTGTGTATTGCTTGTGTATGGAGTACGCGCAATAAGGCATATCGTTAGCCGTCTCAGCAACCTCAGTAGATGGCAGCTCTCAACTCTGTGCGAAAGGAAACTACCAAGTCGACAGCAGAAGTGAGAGGGTCAAAGAACTGTAACGACGAGATTATTCAGATGAGCGGGCCCAGTGTATCTGGATCAACTTGACCTATCCTAAGTGAGCATGTGTGCCTTGTAGCCCTTTGTAGCTCTTTGTTGTTGTCTTCAAAAACGCAGTAATCACTAAGTTAACTCGAGGTGAGCTGGTGTGGATGCCGCGAGTCTACTTCCAGTTCCACAGCACGGTCACTGCAGAGACAGAACGTAAAGATACATCTGCGAACATAACGAACACGCATCGTTCGGTCGCACGTAAAAGCTATAGTGTATGAAATAGGGAAAGCATCAAGGGAAATGAAGGCTTTGGAAGCACGACGTGTTCCATAAACGCAACATTAGCCTTTCCAGGGAAAGCTGCACGGACTGGAACGTGTTCCAAACGCGACGCGTTCCAGTCATGCACCCGGTCAGCAGGCGGGGTGTCGTGGGAAGTTCGACGCGTTCCAAGCATGCAACTTAGCGTTAGCCGGTAGATTCTTCTGGAACGCGACGCGTTCCAGAGAAGAATACTAGAGTAGCACGATGACGTCGGTCCTTGAGTGGCCACCCAAAGTGTGACGTCATACTTTGCCTTGGGAAGGCGTTAAAATCAACCGGCTCGTGGGCTGCAGCCGGCAGATGGGGACGCGGACGACGGGGAGGGGACGACACGTTCGTGCCTAGGTAACGCGTTAAGGCCCTAGGAGGAGAATATCTCGAGGTCGGGAGGTTAGATACGACCCGGAAATAGGCTCCGAAGGCTGGATTCTAACATGCCGGTCACAGCCTCGACAGGAACCCTAAGACAACGAACTAGAAGTAACTGGAGCGTCGAGTAGGGTTCAAGTCGGCCACTAGGCACGTAGGGGAGAAAGGAAACGAGGAAGAGGACGAATGCTGTCAGGTGTTGGCCTACTAGCAGAACCTTTACCTTTGGGGGAACCTTTCGAGTGGGACTCTTTGTGGGAGAAAGACGGCGGGGTTGTACGGTCGAAAGACAAAGGGAGGCGTTGGGGAGAGGGCGACGAAGCCACCTCGAAGAACCAGCCGCGGGATGGGAGGCATCCTGGGAGGAACTTGGTGTAAACTGGACGCGCTGGACCTTGGTCTCGAGAACCGGTATTAGGCCGGCACTCTTTGGATTCGGCTACGCGGGGCAGGACCAGCCTTGCTTCTCAAACTCCTAGAGGACGGACCTTTACCACAAAACCGGACCTCCCGTTCGTAAGACCACCGCACTCAGATTGGGTTGCCACCTTAGATGGGTGGACTGGGCGCGAACCCCGTATCATGAAGCGGCGGGTTATCTGAACGCTCCTGACCGTCTCCCACTCCGTTGACTGGGATCAAGACCGTCCCTTAGGCGGCAGCTTATTCGGATCTCGTCATGCGGGTATGCAGTCGACCTCGTTCTGATCCACACTGCCTGAATATGCGTGGAACTGTTCGTATGTGGAGGGAAAGAGGAGATTTGCATCCATGCGCGGGACGGTTACTGTCCACTGGTAGGAGAAGCGCTCTTGTGAGCGGCAAAGGGCAAGGCACTTGTTCAATTTATTGTCACATGCTTCTAGGATCAATCCAGGAAACTTCCTTGTGAGTGAGAGAATTTCGCGTGGTGCCGCTGCGTCGAGTCTCTTGGGAACACTAGTTCCCCTATTGGCGAGCAGTCAAGTGTACGGTAGCAGGCAGCCAAAATAGTCTGTAGTATTAAACCCCTAACCCTAACCCTCACGTCTCCGGATTATCTCCTCGCACATGCACGCATCCGTCCATCCTACTCACAGTCGACAGCATTGTAGTACACCCCGTTGTACTCGTACTGTCCCGCGTGTGTATGGACACCTTCGTTCCCAAGTTGGCACTGATCGATGATGTTCTGGAAGGCGTTCCAACAAGTCTGCTGAGTATCCACGCCGCTCCACCGCAGATAACCGCCTTTGCCAGGGACGGTATAGAGACCAGGTGACCTCCACCTGTTAAGGGAGCCGCCGCAGACTTCCTGACGTGCGGCATACATTTCGTCGCGAGTAGCACCGCCAAAAGTACAAAAATAGCCGGAGTCTGTGCAGCTGGCAGCATAGGTCGAGGTGGTGAGCCAGCCGGTGAGGAGGAGCAGACTGCTTGCTTGGAGAGTGATATGCATGGTTGCTCGATGTGAGGTCGCGAGTATCTGTCGAACTGTTTCGTGGACGTTGTAGAGTGGAGTGGAGTTTATCGTTGGTGAAGGCGGGCTTAGAGGAGTGACGACCAGTGTGACAACCCCGTGAATATATGACCCTCGTCGACGCTTGCCATTGAGCGTACACGAAGCGTGTCGGCAATTGAGGCCAACGATCGTGCCGTGGTCATCATTGTCATCTTTAAGGTCGGGACACTAGTGCTTGGTCAGATAGAGATGACAGTCGTAAGTCATTAGTACCGTTTTGCTCCTCGCTCGTTTAGCATTTCCTATTACAGTATCAGCTTAAGGTTATATCTGCAGTCATTGTCACACAGGATTTGCCTGTCAGAGCGGAAGCTTGAAGCTTATAAGTCAATCTTTTCTAGTAAAATGACGCCTCTAGTAGAGCTTGACTTGGACGTAAGCTTTAGATCTTACACGTTTCCCTGGTCTGCTCAACTATCAGTTTTGTTGACATACTGTCGTCTTAGTAGTGCCTGCTGCGCAGAGGCCCCATGCCAAGTCTAGTGTAAGCCGTCCTGTGAGTGCTTGCGTCTGACGATAAGCAATACTTTAGCACCACTCTAAGACTTCTTAGGGAACCTTTTCCGATACCCCAATCCACATTGGTCGATATGTCCTGCTAGCGATAAATTGGAAGCCTCCAGGAAGCGGCATGTGCAATTAGCCACCTTGACCGCTAGTCTCTCCGCTGATCCAAGCTAAGGTACCCGCAAAATGCTAAGTGCCCAAGGGAAATCACACGAACGAGAAGACAGGGAGCAACTCCCCTACAATAGTGTTTAGGTACTCGCTTACACGTTACCATGTTTAGCACGACTCCTCATTCCCCGCAGTTGCCTGTAATCACTAGGTAAGGGCTTTATGACGAGACCTCAATTAGCATGCGACTCAATGTAGTAAAGCATCACCCTAACGACAACATCACATTAGCAAGAACGAGACCACATTGGCAAGAAGACCGAATAGTAAGACTCGTCCTTATAGTGCATCTTGAAAGACTACGAAGACATAGCAGGCAGAAGTAAGCGTGTGGATTCGGCGGCCATCATTTGCTTCATGTTGCCTAGTATGTCACTTACCGTCTCGAGCAGCACTAACACTAGTCTAGATTGCAATGGCCCGTTCTTGGTAACACTACTGGAATAAGCAAAAGCAGCTGCATCTTACCTAAGAAGTTTGTCCAAAGCGAGACAGCTAACTTAATATGTCTTAGTTTTTCTTCCTTGGAGCTAAAGTCTTTCTTTTACAGAGCTTTTATCTACGCAGATAGGCTTAGTGTGTCGCTTCCCCGTCTGTCTCGCTTCCCCGCGGTTTACGTTATTGTTATCACTATCTGACTAAGCACTAGTGTTCTGATCTAAAAGATGACAATAACGACCACGGCACGATCGTTGGCCTCAATTGCCGATGCACTTGTAAGTACTACATGGCAAGCGTTGACGAGGGTCATATATTCACGAGGTTGTCACACTGGTCGTCACTCATCTAAGCCCGCCTTCACCGTCGACAAACTTCATTGCACTCTACAACATCAGCAAACCAGCTCAACGAATTCAGCAAACCAACCCAACAAATTCATTCGAGACTTCACGCCGAGAAAACATGCATCTCACTCTCCAAGCAAGCAGTCTACTGCTCCTTACCGGCTGGCTTACCACCTCGACCTATGCTGCCAGCTGTGGAGGGTCTAGCTCCTGTGTTCAAGGCGGTGCCAAACGCGAACAGATGTATGCCGCTCGTCAGGAAGTCTGCGGCGGCTCCCTTAACAGATGGAAGACACCTGGCCTCTACACGGTTCCTGGGACGAGAGGCTATCTTAGGTGGACTGGCGTGGATACTCAGCAGACTTGTTGGAACGCCTTCCAGAACATCATCGATCAGTGCCAACTTGGGAACGAAGGTGTCCATACACACGCGGGACAGTACGAGTACAACGGGGTGTACTACAATGCTGTTGATTGCGGGTAGAATTGAGGGACGCAGGAGGAGTGCTGGGGTTTTTGGTGGGAAGTTGGTTTGATCCATAGATTGTGTTGTGTTCTATACTTCAGTCAAGCACCGGATATCGACTTTTGGACTATTAGTCTGCGGGTTTTTGTCCTAAACACTTGTATGTGCATATCCTGACACGGGCCGGGGACGGTAGGTCGTCTGAAACTTCGACGGTGAGTCATCTGTCTAGAAGTCTTCCCCACTGTGTGCACAGACCCACCGCGTGCAACGCGTTTCATGCAACAACAATTGACGCTCATTTCAAGATAACTTGCTCAAAACAATGAATATGGATGAAGCAATTGCTGAGTTACGTGTCTCTAACTCTCCGAATGTAGCTGCTACAGCAGCAAAGTACAAACTCGTCAGATCGACCCTCTGGAGAAGATGGAAGGGCATCACCACTGATAGGAGCCAAGTCGTTGAAGATTCCAGGTTCCTGAACCAGCAACAAGAACAGCAGCTTTTGCTGCATATCAGACAGCTGTGTGATCGATGCCTTCCACCTACACCAGCGATCGTAGCTGAGATAGCCGCTCAGCTTGGTGGAAGAGCTCCTGGGCATAACTGGTGTTCAAGGTTTGTTGAGAGGCACAAGGATGAGCTAGACTCTCGATATCTCAACAATCTGGACCTGGAAAGGCACCAAGCTGACTCCGTGGCTTCCTTTGAGCGCTATTTCTCCATCATTAGCAAGAAAATGGATGAGTACCGGATACTGCCTGAGAACACCTACAACATGGACGAGAAGGGCTTTCTTCTTGGAAGGATCACCAAGGCTAAACGAATTTTTCCAAGAGACCTATGGGCATCTCAGAAGCTTCTTGGAGCTGGCTAAGATGGATCAAGAGAGTGGATCACAGTTGTGGCTACGATATGTGCGGATGGAACAGCTTTACCCCCTCTCTTGATCTATGACAGTACTTCTGGCTCTATCCAAGACTCATGGGTCCAAGACTTCAACTGCAATGAACACCAAGCTTGGTTTACCTCTTCACCAAGTGGCTGGACTTCTGATGAGATCGGTTTCAAGTGGCTGGAAGACTTGTTTGACAAGAAAACCCAAGACAAGGCAAGGAGAGATTGGAGGCTGTTGTTTGTTGATGGTCATGGATCTCATGTAACTCTGAAGTTCCTTGAATGGGCTTAGCAGCATAAGATCCTTGTTGCTATGTATCCTCCTCACTCTACACACAGACTGCAGCCTCTAGATGTTGGTTGCTTCGCTCCTCTGGCCACCTATTACAGCCAGCTGCTTGAACAGCAGACTAGGCTCTCAGAAGGCCAGACAAGGATGACTAAGAGAGATTTCTTCAAGTGCTTCTATCCAGCATGGCACAAGGCCTTCACAGACAAGAACATCGCTTCCAGCTGGAGTAAGACCGGCCTGTTCCCCTTTGACCCTGCTTTAGTGCTTGGTAAGCTCAAGGCAAGGAACCAGAGAGAACCAACACCAAGAGGGCCAAGCAGAGGGGCATCAAGCAGCCCTTCTGCTTGTTGGGACTCTCCTTCTGGTATGAGAAAGCTAAGAGCAATCATCAATAAGACGGTAGACAGGAAGACCAAGAAAGTCATCAAGAGGCTTAGTGATGATCTCCAGAAGAGCAGGGCAGAGGCCACGCTTGAGAGGCTTAGTAAGCAGCAGGTAATGGAGGCTCTAAGGCATGAGAAGAAGAAGAGGAAGCGTGGTAAGAAGTTGATTGAGCAGTTTAGAGCTGGTGAGGGCTCTGGAGCAATTCTTTTCAGCCCTAGCAAGGTAAGGGCTGCCCTTGAGCTTCAAGACCAGAGGGAGCAAGAGAAGGAGCAAGAGAGAGAGAACAGAGAGCAGAGGGCTCAAGAGAGAGCTGTTGAGAAGGTCAGGAAGGAGCAGGAGGCTCAAAGAGGCGTGACGACAGAGCTGTGGCTCAAGCTGCTCGCAAGGCCTCTGAGGCTTTGAAGAAGGCTCAAAGGGAGGCAGAGAGGGTGGCCAAAAGGCTCAGAGACAGGCTGAATTGGAGCTGAAGGCTCAGAACAAGAGGCCAAGAGGAAGACCAAGGAAGCAACAGGTACCTACAAAGCCTGTAGTCACAGAGGAACCTCCAAGTGCTCCAGAGGCACCAAAACAGCTCAGGTCAAGGTCAGGGAGAACTATCCGTGCACCAGCGCACCTATCAGAATGAAACTTGTTAGGATGATTGAACATTGATTTGGAAACACGTAGCTTGAATCTTATTCCGTACTGATCTGTGTAGCTGGTAGAATCAACTAATAAATTGAAGAATTAGCAAGCTTTATTTGTTGCACGCGGTGGGTCTGTGCACACGGTGGGGAAGACTTCTATGGAGAAACACCGCCGCGTTCGGTTCCTTGAGTCACCGGTGACATCCGTGTCTCGCCTACCCTCTTCCGCTGAACACGAGGCGCTTCGAGCCTTTGAGCAACATACGCAGGACTGCTACGAATGTTCCAGCCCCTCAACCTATGTATACGACCCTCACCTGTGTACTTACGGCAAGACCTATGCAGAACATCTCACACAACTCATCTATATAAGCAAAGATGGCCATACATACAGCACGCTACCCGAGGACCTGAGACGTGTCCGGATAGAGATACCGTTGATACCTAGGCTTACTACGGCCATCCTGCGCATGCCACGTGTTCATCGTGTGAGAAACGCCCACCTTGACAATCAACCCTCGTACCGCATCATCGAAGTCCAACCACGACTAGAAGCCAGGTCTGTCGATTACCGACAGAGCAGTAGTTATCAAATCGTGGAGCGGAAGCCACGGCGCAGGATGGAGATCATAACCGTGTTGAGTTCTTGGCGCCGAATACTGTAGACGGATAATGAAGTGCAATAGCTGAGATTCCATGCTCATGTATCAGTCTAGCCCTACACCAATACTAGCAAGCTCATTATAGGAGGGGCGCGACAGAAAAAGTGTAACTCTAAGCTCATTAGAAGTGCGCAAAGGGGACGTATGCACATCATGCTTTTGTAGTAGGAGGCCCAATGTCTCCGCCTTGCGTAGGAGAAGTGCGGAAGCAACAGATATACGCAACGATCTCTTCTCGTTGAAGTCTTTCTCCATTTTGCTAATGACCTTTCGGTTGGGTATTGTTATGACTGTCTAAACATGTATCATAAGTTGATCGAACGGAGAGCACTTGCATGTTCGTGCTACATACCAATTGAATCGGAGGCATCTGGCGCATCAATGCTCCTGCTACCCTACCGCTCTTGTTAGCTGGTAATAAATAAAATATGGATGCATTTCCTGATTTAGGGCACAAGTCCAAAGTTGGGAATGCGGGCACGCAGGAGGCGGGCTTCCAGCTTCCTGTTCTGAGGCCAAGTCGAGTATAAATGCGACAAGAATGGACTTTCCGAACGCAATTACTAAAGTATACAACATGGTCAATATTAGAGATTACCTTACCGTTTACGCGATGCTATCGCCGCAAGTGGTACCGTTCGAGAAGCTTCTACCTACGATGCTCTATCCGATTCCCAAGATACTCGCTGGCGAAAATCTCCAGTTCCAGTATGTTTTCAAATGTTGAAGTAAATGACAGCCTGACTGTGCCCCTAGAATTGCCAACGATCGCAACGCTACGTGCCTAATGACTATGGCCTTTATGGACGATCGATACCTACCGGTAGCAGCTCGAGCGGCACCTCAGAACTGCTCAGGCGATCAGATGGCTACGTTTCCTATACCAAGAAGTGTTGTCGATGGTTGGGCATCGGTGCAATGGTAGGTTGCAATCAGGTGACGTCTTGAATCCTGCGCTAACGGTGGGAGGCAATGCGCCTCTCAAGACGCGATTTCCGTATCCATAATAGAGATACAAGGCGGCTGCAATGACACAGAAGCTTTCGAGACGGAGCGCCAACGTGCTCAGTTGTCAGTAGCCTGTGTGTCCTCAACTCAAGGTTAGCTGCGTACTTGGTTGATCAACATGTACCATACAATGTGGAATCGCGAAACCAAATTTGTTCAGTGCCACTGTATGGAGCAACGGATCAGCAATATCAGGAGAGAAACATTGGATTGGTGTGGGTTAGCTTTGCCTGATAAGAAACTCCGGATACATCGGTATGGTACCTCCATGACGATCTGTTCCTCGCAAGGATATGCTTGACAAGGGGGCATATAAGCGAGCGGGTATCAGCTTATCCAATCACGCGTGTATGCTAGGCGCGGAAGCCGCACGAACACCACAATCACATACTGTGCCTCAATCCATGGAAAGTTATTTATTTTTGCGGCTGCTCGCCTTGCAATTCTGTAGAAACAAAAATCAGCTTGGCGTTATGCGCTCAACATCGAGTCGGCTCACCATCAACGTCCCTATAAGGGCTTACGTACCCTCTTATGAACATCTGCCTCTCACGACCTCCACGATGTCATCGCGGCCAGTTCGGCCGCGCACCAGAACACCTTATCGCGCGCATTTCCTAGGCGGGGACACGAACGGTCGACGGCCACTTGGCTTGTACACAATGGCGACCGCTTGGACGCCGGCACCTTTTCCGCCACACGAGATAGGATCGCAGCAAAGCCGACGACTTGATGGTCTGCTCGGCCGTATATGGTTGGCCCTAAAAGAGTTCTTCTTGTGTCGGCGCGCGACAGAAGAATACACACCCATCGAAAATGGACACTGGACAGAACTGTGACGAAACGTCTTTCATCTCGATGTAGGTGTTGGCGCCAACAGTTGTGCTTTAATGCGGACACTTGTGGCTGACTGATGGTTAAGTTGTGCTTCAAGGACAAGATTCACGATTGGTAGCCAGGCGGTACATACCGGGAAGTGAATGTAATATACCAACAACAGTTCGGCCATAGACTGCTTAACGCATAACAGGCGTATTTGGAGGCGACGGACGCTAAGCGTAAGGGCCTCGGTTTAAGTAGTTCTTACATGCTAATGACCTTATCTATCGGGAATTTAATAGGGCAAGTCTAGGTCCGCGGTTGTTTAAGACAACTATCGCCGCCTCTGGAATGCGAGTAGAGGAGTAGTAAGCGAAGTAATAGTACGTCTCGAAGGCGGAGTCTGCGGGGACATGACCGTTACGAATCTGCGCGACGAAGTCATCGGAGCGGCGTCGTCGCTATCATTAGTGACTAAAGATAAGCCTTCTACAGGTGCCGCTACGGCGCGTGGCTCATCCTCAGTGCTAGAGGGCAGTGGTGTTTCCGGATCTCTTACGGCGCTTAGAGCGTCCCGCTTGCGCTTCCGGGCCGGAGAAGACGGCGGCGTATGTAGCTAGTGGACGAGAGCGGCGTCGGCCTAGGTGGTCTTCCTCTGCCCCTCTAAACAAGGACCCGGACTTGATGGGCGTGTGCATCGATTTGGGCTTGGACTCTTAGAACGCGGTGTGACGTCCGTAGGCACTGTTTCCAAGGGTTCGAAGACAAAAGCCATGCTGCGAAGCCAGTGAATTCGAAGAAGAAGAAGAAGAAGAAGAAGAAGAAGAAGAAGAAGTCCCGTTGATTTGGGAGACCGGCTCTGCGGTCTCAGCCCCCGAACTCCGTCGCCGCGAAAAAGGCAAGTGCATGACCCGCACGGAAAGAACCCAAGGAAAAGGAAGAGGAACATCAAGTTCTACGTCAATCAGAAAAAGTCTCGCTCGGCGGCAACATATGGGAAAGCTGCTGCTGCGGGAGCTGGGCAGATCAGGCAGGCAGGCAGAATGGGAGCAGAAGGAGCGGAGCAGTCATTGCGCGCCCCTTGTCTTTCTTGGTCTGGACAACTCATAGCATCAACGAGTGTAGGTTCCGCTGGACTATCATGTCTTGCACACTCTTCATCGTCTTCTCCAGCAGGTTCGTGTCCGTGGCATTGGTGTAGTGGATGTAGACCTCTTTGCTAGGATCCCGCACTAGGTTCCGGAACTTGTCCGCGAAGAACTTCTGGCCGGATTCGACGGCTCGAGGCGCGCCCTGGAAGTCTGGGAAGAAGTCTGCAATATTGGCCTGTCCGCTTTTGACTTTTTCCCGGAACAGGTCAATCTTGTTGAGGAAGAGGACCAGACCGGATCGCTTAAAGTACTTGCTGTTGGCGATGGATTCGAAAAGCATGAGGGCCTCGTGCATCTGGTTCTGTGGGCCGATTTAGCATCGACTGCACCGATCATTTCGAACAATCTCCGCTTACTCCGCTGTTGTCTTCCACAAGCACGTGATCGAACCCGCTCACTGCGACCAAGAAGAGCACTACTTGGACGTTGTCAAACACGTGAATCCACTTCTTCCTCTCCGACCTCTGCCCGCCTACGTCGAACATGCGGTATGTGAGGTTGCCTGTCTCGAAAACGGCCTCACTGATGCCAGTTGTCCGTAACCGTGCTCGTAGGATATCCTGATCGTTGGGGATGTAGTTCTTTGCGAATAAACGATCGAGGTTGCTCATGTAGCTGTGCACTATCAGTGTGATTTCTCCCTGTTTAGTTGGTGGACGAGGCCTACTATTCCAGGTTGTCGCGCAGTGCATATTCATGGCCCTTTCCCATTGCCGTTTGCAATCCCTGGTCCGACCACAAGACCTTGAAGGCGTGCAAGCAAGTTGTCGGCATCGCATCTTCAGGGGCGATCTCTGGGTCTTGACAAATGACCTCCATGTATTTCTGTCGCAACCATGAGCCGTGCCCAACTGCCAGTGTTCTAAGCATCTTCGTCGAGACCTACCAAGTTGTCTGAGTCATGGAATCTCACTTCATGCTCTTCCATGGCTCCTTGTATGCACTGAAAGGCGTGTACGAGGTTGTTGAAGATGATGACTTTCCACTGCTTGCGCTCGGAGTTCGAGAATCCTTTGGTGTGTATTAGGCGCATCTGCTTCAGGACTGTGGACTTTCCAGACTCTCCGGCTCCTATCATCTCTTGTCAGTATCCGTTGTCTGTCACACTGTTGACGCGCGCCACTCACCCAGCAGCAGCATCTTGACCTCCTTGGCCTGCCGCCTCTGATCGGCCTTCAGCTGCTTCTCGATCTCTGCAGTCTTCCTGGCGTCGGGGTCCTGCTGTTTGCTGCTTCCGAAACACATCACGCCCATGAATTCCATGTACGGCAGTCAATGTCTCGTCAAAGGGCGAAAGGCGTAAGAGGGTCGTATCCAATTCAGGAAGTGGTATGGACTGGAGTAAAAGGCGGTGGTCGTGAGTGTTTGTAGGGAGAAGAGGAAGAGAGGAGTGAGAGAGGATTCCAAGCGTTGTGCGGGGAGAAGATGCAAGATAGGTGGTAGGTAGTACGAAGAATGTCTTGCGTGGGATAGAGAATGTATTGCAGATCGTGTCCACGCTGCCCGTCAGATCCCCAATCCCGTCTATCCAGGCCAGGCTGGTCAGGCTGGTCTGGAGAGTCGGGACAGGGCCGTGCATGCGTGTCCCGTAGGGATCGTTACTGCATGAGAATCATCTAAGAAAGAGGCGGCTCACGGCTTGGACAAGTTGTTCCGAATCAGCAGCCACGGCTGTGCGAAACAACTGCAGCAGAGCGATAAGACGACGTTGAACAACAATAGGTAAAGTTCACTACCAAGATGAACGCGGTGTGGGGCGATAAGATACCGATGCCAGGCCTAAGGTGTGCCTTAATGTGCTTTGCCTCCGTCTCTGTGCTATTCTTTGAAATGAAAAGCAGTATCAATGCATCTCGGCGGATCGACACTTGCAGATCTCCGAGGGTCGTGAGTGGGGCCTTCCGGACGTTTTGGCCCGCGGCACCAGTCCCTCGCCTCAAACAAACTACTCCGCTCCACGATTGGAAACGGGAGGTAAGTTTAGCACAAACGCAGATGCATGAGCGCACGGAGGCGATGGGATGTCTCCCTGCACGAACTATCCCAGATGCAAAACCCAAAGCGGCTATGAGAAATGCATTGCTGTCCTTCGGATTGATTAGCCTGACATCCACTAGGCTCACGTCCCTACCCCTACAGCGCCCCGATATAACCAAGCTGCATGTCGTCATTCTTCGTCCGTAGACTAGCGTAAGGCGCAGGTGCTAGTCTCGCTATTGTCTTAAGATCGGATGTATATTCCGCTCTGACGCCTTCACTGTCGCCTTGTAGGACGCACCGGAGAATCAGACGAGGGGATGGTCGTCATGAGCAGACACAAGCGTGGAGCGGCAAAGAAAGAGAGCCTCGGACACCTCCCCTTCTGCCAGATTCAAGCGTTCCTGGGCGGCCCGACGACCTGGATATGGAAGCAATCCTTATTCTCGAGGCGTGCCGAGCCGAGCCAGTCATGGCCGGCATTAGGTAAGATAATGTCGTCGTCGTCAGGCGCTGGTCTTTGCTATACAATGCAGCTTGCATCAAACATGTCCACGGTGGTGTAAGCCTGTTAAGGTAAACTGATAATTCAATCCCGTCCATGCGGGTCGAGCGGATCGCGAAGCGAAACTAGGGCGATTCACCGGCAACGAAGGCAATGACCCGTCAGATCGGGCGTTCTCGTTGATTGGTTGAGGCTTGCGACACCATCGCGCATTAAGAGGATCGCCCATTTGAATGCGGGGACGATTCTGCGGAACCTCTCGGGGTTGACCGGCGATCGGTTGCGGGCCGTCAACAACGACTGGATCAGCGCTCCACATCCCTTTTGTTTCGGCTACTGTGCAGATGTTCCGCATATAACGTAATCTTGGTTCAGATCTGCAACGCCCGCAGGATTGCAGAGGGACACATTGCGATGGGGTCGGCCCTACCCTTGATTTGCTGCGACCGTACTTCGGCAGGCTGCCGAACTTCAGCTGCCGACGCTCGAGATGTGCTTTCAGCCTGTTAATGTCTCTTCCATGCGTGCCAACTGCCGCGGACTCTGTGACTTACAAGAACAGGAGAAGCTTCTTGATGCTCGAAAGGTCCGGAAGAAGGGAAAGCGGGTAGCGTTAAAGGGCAAGTTCGTGTTTAGCACGCAAGAAGTACTCGAGATAGCCAAGGCAGCCGAAGCGGAGTCATCGACTAAAAACCACGCGGACGACCACGCAAGCGTCCAATCGAAGAAGCGCTAGGGGATGAGGAAGATGAAGTGCCTGAAAACATGCATAGCGACTCAGATTCGGACTGTATCATTGTTGCGGTGCGCAAGTAGCTATCAAATGTAGAAACCGGCGTTTTCGTGTCTCGCTTCCCTTGCTATTTCGAGCACTTCTTGCGTGCTAAACACGAACTTCCCCTTTAATGCGACTCGCTTTCCTTCTTTCGAGTCTTTCGCATGTTGAGAAGCTCCTGCTGCTCTTTCAGTTGCTTCCGTAAGGTGACGTTCTCGCTATGCGTTGTTTCAGCGAAGCGACTCATCCGCTCCGTGTAGCGCTTTACCGGAGAAGGCAGGTCCTGCGCAGCTTTGATGGCCGAGTTGAGCGCTGCGTTTGCTTCGCGTAGCTCAGTCCCATCTGGCGGTGAGCTGTCGAGTAGCGAAAGGTCCAGATCGGGTTGTTGCGGAGGTGTATGAGGTTGTTGATCTGCCGGAGTCGGCTTCGTAGGTAGCTTGTCAAGTACCGTCACAGGGCTCAGAGGCTAAAGGCCGGCACCTCTCCATCCGGCAGGGATGTTGCGAGTAGTAAGCGCCCTACCCCTTGCTCGGATGTACATTTCTGTCCATTCTACGCGCGATATGCGGCCGGAATCGACCCGTAGGGCGGCGTCGGTCTCCGAAGCTAGCGCGCGCTTTAGCGGTGCAAACACGCCAACATCGAGCGGCTGGAGTATATGCGAACAGTGAGGCGGCAGGATGAGCAAGTCGATTGCATTCCCCATGCAGAAGGCTATCACTGTCGCTGTCATATGGCTGCTATGACCGTCCATGATTAGCATTCTTCGTGTCGTAGGGTCGTCAGGCCGCGTCAAGGGCTCGAAAACGGTGATCAGCCACTGCAAACCGTGACTATCGGACGTCCAGCCGCTACTGCTAGTCGAGAACCTCCAGTCTGGAGGCGTGTGTGCAGGTATGCACGCCGTGTTGGTGTGTTTGGCCTTGAAGATAATCAAGGGTGGCACAGCTTCCCCGGCAGCGCTCACACACTCGATCGCCGTTATCCACTCTTGCCTACTTCCGATCTGCTTCCAACTCGCTGTCTCGCGCATATTAACCAACGCTCTTGATGTTTGACTCGCTCTGATTGCGAAAGCGGATCCATCCACGTTGTACACGCGTTCTGGAGGATACTGGTGTTGCAGGAAAAGCTCCGTCTCCACATCAACCCACCTCTTTACGGCGTCATGACTTGTCGCATTGAAGCGCGCGCTCTCGATCTGACGAGTCCAGATGCTTGCAATCTCTGGATGACGAGCCTTGAAGCGATCAAGCCAATGCTCGCCAATTGGTCGAGGAGAGGGTAGTGGTCTCTTCGATAGCTGCACGCGTGCGCGTCGGATTTCCTCGGCCATTTGCACAACCAACGCAGGCGAAGCAGGAAAGCCGGTGCGTGTAAGACGTGTAATCCATCGGACTAACGTCTTCTCTTCCGCGTTTGAGAGAATCTGCTCTGTTTCATGCGCTGCAGCGCGTGAGGTATGTCCAGCCATGCGACTCTGTAGCGTTGCGTTTGGAACGTTGAATGCAAGCGCGGCCCTGCGAATCGACGGGTATTCTTTCTTTCTTACTGCGGATATTGCCTTCTGGATATCAGCTTCGGAATAGGCCAGTTTTATGGGTATAGAGTTACTCATGGTGGGTAGTAATAATGATAGAAGATTGAAAGGTCGCGTTTGGGTGACCAACTACCCCACCTGACCAGCTTCCCCGCGGTTTACGTTACTCTATTTAATAGCTTACTTCTCTATAAGCGCTTACTACCTTATAGTATACGTTATATTAAGAACAATAGCTAATATTCTAAATATTAGAAGAAACTACCCTTTCTAAGTGACTACAAAAATCTATAATAGTTCAATTATTCTATACTGTTACAAGATGGCAGCCTATCCGTCCGTGTAGACAGTCATGTGACCTGCCAAGCCAAGCGGGAATCTCTCTATCTCCTAGCTGCCGTAGAAGATGGCTCAATCAATCAACAAGTCACGGTTGGTTCCACTACATGTACGGCTACCATTAAGCACTTAGTTCAACTTATACTTTGTTGATCAGCAGACCTCTAGTATTATTGGTGCACAGCAAATCGTGGTGCATCTAAGGGTGGGCTTCAGATTCGGCGAATTCCCAGACTTGATGAGTGACCATATAAGTTGATTCTACAATCTTTCAGCCCGAATCTATACGCGGTGAAGTCTCCGTTCCCATCCTCCTTTCGCCCTTTCATTCTCGGGTTTTTCCTGCAGATTGCGCCTTAGATGATGGACAGGTTGTTGTACCAGTGACAGCTTTGTACCCTCACCACTCGTTGTCGTCGGCATCATCAGCTTCCATTAATGCTCTTGCCCGCTCTACGTTAGCTTCCATACTGGGCAAGATTTCCGACGCCCGCTCAACGATCTTGCCCTACACGTCAACCTTGACCTCATCACGACCGTGCTGGGTGCTGCCGATGCCAGATTGAACTTGTGCTTGAAGGCTCTTGTCCTGCTGCTTGAGATGTGCGTTCTCGCACTCCAAACTGTGCTCCTTTTGTGTACTGCTCTCGCTGTCTTGGTATGACCTCGCATCCCTTCCCCGTTATACCATCGCTAGGCTCTTCGCGTATAGAAGGAGTGATGGGAGGATGATTAGCTTCGGAGTGAGATGTAGAGTCGATCTGCTGTTATGCACTGTCGCATGGAAGAGAACCAATGAACGGTGTATAGGCGGGTCGACTGGAGATGGCGATGTGCGCATATACATGGATTCAGAGTGAAAGACGCACGGCGACATCAAGCCCAACAGTGAATGCAGCTCAGTCCAATCAGCCAGTTGAAGCGTGATTTTGATTGGCGCTGACCCAAGCGAGTATACCACCAAAGCTGCATGCGGATCGTGACGAAATCGACCTGACCTATTGTCATCTACTGGTAGTTCGCTTCCTGGCACTTGTTGTTGCAGCTGCTTCATCGTCCCCTCGGCAGCGCAGCATTGTCTCGCATCCCACAAGATCGATCGTGACTTTTCCGTCCTCCTCTTCGTGCTCGCCGTTGGTATTCTGCGAAGATCGCTCCGCCTCTACCGTCGTTATACCGGAAAAGATGGCCTCCGGATCGATAGCAAGCCTCGGGCGCTGGGTACACTGTCGCAGCGGATGGGTAGAGAACTTCGTGAGGTGAGGATAGGTATGAGTGTTTCAAGAATAGAGGAGCGTTATGGGATCCAAGGTGTAATGGAAGATGCGATGAAAGACTGAATGATCAAGACAGCGTTAGCAGGACTAGCTTCAGCTTAAGCTTTGGGTGTGGTGCGGCTCCGTCATGATCGAAAACGCGTTTGCACTGCAGCTGCAGATCAATTCACGATCCTGATTGTTACCTTATCAACAGTTCCACATGCCTAGACTCCATTAACTATTTTCACCTCTACACCACCAACAAGATCATCAAACCGGGATCGCGTTGCCGTCCATATGTACACGCCTTTACACATGCGGCTGCTGCGAGGAGACGAGTCAGCCCCATATTCGAGGAGAGCGAAGCTGGGCTAAACTGTTTACGATTCTCTGTGGATTGCAATTCCGATGTCTAGCTGCCGGCACCTGCTAGTGAGACAAACGGCTCATAGCTAGCTGCGCAGCAAATTCGTTGGAGCACAGGGAAACACGGACGAATCAGAAGGCTTGCGTATGTCACCAACTCCACAGCACGTATCATGTCCAACGGGTGGAAGCCGTAGATTAGGGAAATTCTTCCCATTTAGGCGATCAGTAAATCATGCTAGTCATGGACTAACCCTGGAGACTTGAGCCTTGGCTTTCAACTAGTTCCTATTGATGCTACACGCAATGGTTCTGGGCAAAGGCAAAACGCCATGGCCGTTGTAGGTTTCAGCTTGCATACCTGGGAGCGCACTGCTCGCTAACGATACAAGGCTTGCTTTTGGGTTTGTTTTCATTCTGACTTAAACTCTCCGACGGACTGCGAAGTTGCATCTTTAAAAAGCCGTACCTTTGCGTCGGGATCCTGTATGATCAACTGATCGCACTTGTAGCAGAATGCAGTTCACCGCAGCTGTTGTAAGCATCCAAATATCTTGCATTGACATCTGAGCAGTCACTGAATATTGTTGCAGGTTGCCCAAGTTGTCCTGCTTACTTTGGCTCTTCTTGTCACCCTCCTACGATGCTTTGTTCGAATCAAGATTGAGATGCGCGCCTTCACGTTGTCCGATTACCTGGTTTGGGGTGGATGGTTCTTTGCTGCGGTATGGGCATCGCTCCAGTGCCATGCACTCCACATCGAGATCGATCATCCTCTAGACGACATCTACAGTGATTCGGTAGACTACCTAAAGGTACGTTTCGCGCATGTTGCGAGACATCTTCTCCTAATACGGTTTCATGAAGACTGAGTGGCTGACAACATCAATCGCCTCACAGACCGTCTTCGTGTCGTGCTTGTTCTTTGATATGGGACTATACTTCCCAAAGGCCTCCATCATTTCTTTCTACTGGTGGCTTATCCCAACTGGCTTCAAGCGACTGAGGGTAGCGCTCTACATCAGCACAACCTACACAGCTGCCGCAGTTGTCATCTCTCTCCTGGCGGACCTTTTGATTACCAGACCCATCTCAGATAATTGGTGAGGGTTGATCTCGGAGGACAATGAGTACAGCAGCTGATATGATGACTTTCCAGGTCTCTCGAGGGTCAGGGAAACTCAATATGGAACTCATACACCAATTTTGTTGTTAACTGGGTCATGAATATATCCACCGACTTGATACGTATGTCAGATCCTCTCCTTATGTTGCTTAAGTATCTTGGCTAACTTAGTATGCCCTCCGCTAGTGTTTACTATTCCGTTTTTCGTTATTGGTAGCTTGAAGCTGCGTCGAAGACAAACAACCGGCCTCATCGGAGTGTTCTCTCTTGGATTGCTGACTATGGCAATGAGTCTTGCCCGGTTTATCGCATACTCTGCAACCGACTACGAGCTTAGTGACGCGGATGGCGGTAAGTGAACATGCATCTTAATCATTATCGAAGCCCTCCTACTAATGCGACACAGCCGTATGGTGTACCGCCGAGATGTGCACAGCCGTCATCGTCGCCAGTCTTCCCGGCCTGAAAGCACTAATTACGCGGGGAATGAGTCCACAAAACACACAATGCAAGAGCAATCAAGGGTACATACAGACCGGGTCAGGAGCGGCTGGAAGTCGGAGTGCAGACCAACCATCGCGGAGGTCGCGACCCAAGTTATACCCAGACGACGACTCCGAAGTCGAGCTGGTGGTGATGGAACCGTTGCCACGAGACTATAAAGCGGCAGTTTCAGCATCGATACCGAAAGTCAAGGATGCTACTGGTACTCAGATCACGGCTAGGAGTGATGATGTTGTAGAGCGGACATAAAGTCCTGATGGTACAATCAATTTTACTAACGTTATTGCATCATAATTCCTGGAAAGTTAATATAATAACAGCCAGTTAACGAAACATCTTTCTCTTTCACAAGTAGTTTCGCCAATTGAGGAAGGCGTGAAGCTCATATCAGCTTCAATGTTTACTAGAGCAATGACCTCTAAGGCCGAGCGTGTTTCGTTCCCAGATGCAGCATTGCATGATGGAGATTAGCCGCAGAAGGCAGATGCTTCATCATATCGAGGGTGCAGGCATACCGTTCTGCGAAAGCCCTGCTGGCGCCGACGAACAAAGTGAGAAAGCTCCGCATTTCGAGTTGCGCTTCAAGTGTAACGTAAACCGCAGGGAAGCGAACCTGGTGGGGAAGCGAACAATCAAATTACCAATTTCAGGTCCCGTCCGAGAGGGTGCGCGAGCTGCCTAGGGTGCTGCGCGTGGTCAAGGCAGAGCGGGAGAAGAACGTGGATCTCCATGAGGACGACGCGCGCGTAAAGCATTACACGCGGAAGATGGACAAGGCCTGGTCGGGCAAGCACACGCTCCGCCTGTACGGAGCGCTAACATCCAACGAGGCGTCCATCTTGGTGCAAGCTCGGACGGAACGCTGTGGACTGAACGCCTGTTTGTTCAGCAAGAAGAAACTCGCGGGTAGTCCGACGTGCGAATGCGGACGCGGTGATGAGACAGTACGACACGTACTGCTGCACTACGAACGGTACGCTAAGGCTCGCAAGACATTGCGGGAAGCAGCAGACGACAGGTGGGGGACGCTTCGTACTTGCTTGGAGGACGGAGCGGTCGTAAGGATGTCAAAACGGGCAAGTTCGTGGACGGCCCACGAGAGAGTTGGAAGCCGAATCTGGAGGTTGTCAAGGCTTCGATTCGTTTTCTTTACCAGACTGGCAGACTATCTCGTTCTTCGGGTATGAGGGTCGGGTGAGGCGTTGGCTAATCTCTCGGATGCTGAGTGCAAGGCGCTGTTTGTTGTAACGTAAGGCAGCGTTTAGGGACGGCTCATACGGTCTTCGTGCATACAGTACCAAGGCAAAACTCATTGCGGAACCTACCGAGCCGGCTGCTAGTAGCCAGTCTTCTACCACGTATTGTGGGCCAACTAAAGGAGCAACTTAGATGAGAAAAGATAGATTAGACTCTCGAATACGGTGGATCTAACAGTGATACCAGTCTTCTCAGTACATGGTATACCAGCCCTTCGCCTCAATCACAGCTTGGATCATCCTCTCCGTACTCTCTACACAGTTGTATACGATGTTTGGATCAATTGCTCGCCATGCAACCTTCAAAGCATCTCCTATACGGAGAGCGATGCTTTCTTCACTGCCTGGCCAAGTCTCGCAGTCTGGATACAGCTCGTATAGCTGCTGTTTGAGATGAGGCCACAGATGTTCAATCGGATTGAGATCTGGCGAGTACGGTGGCCAGTCCTCGAGCAACTGAACGCCGTACTTGCGTAACCACGCCTTCGTCTTTCGAGCCGTATGGATAGGAGCATTGTCCTGCTGGAAGATCGTGTTCTCGTGGATCCATGGGAGTAATTCGGATTGTAGCACTGCCACGTAGCGGTTGGCGGAGTATCCGTTCCTCTTTGCGCGTGGATCACGCTCCATGATCACCAAATCCGTTGCCACATTGTTGTGTGTACCTGCTCATACCATTACTGAAATGTATTTCCTCTTGTGATACAGTTGTTCTTTGTCGAGATCGAGTTTTTGCCATGGGAAGCGGAAGACCCAACGATCGCGTTTTCCGGCTCCACGCTCGACGGAACACTCGTCTGGAAAGACGATCTTCAACCACTGGCTCGTAGTCCAATTGCTACGGTCTTTGGCCCATTGCAATCTTTGGCGCGCAGTGTCGTCTGTAAGCAGCGGCCTCTTTACGGCTTTCCATTTGCGAAGCTGTACTGGCTCGATGATTCTGTGGATTATATCTACGCTGTACGGCAGATCCATCCTCTCTTTCATGTCGGTATACGACAGGAGAGGCTCTTTTGCACGAATCGCTGGATATGACGTTGATCAGGCTTGTTCCATAGCGGTGGCCGGCCACTTCGTGGAAGATCCTCGAGATGTGGGCGATCTTTCGCATGTTGAACCGTCCACTGCGCTGTTCGCTTGTTCACTCGTTCACGTGCGGAACCTTCCTCGCAATCCTCGCAGCTGTTGCATCTTCCTCGTGCTTCCCTATGATTCTTCCTCGCGTTGCAGGACTGAGCCGGGCTCGCTTCTCGTATCGTGGGCTTCTCGTACCGTGTCCGTGCACTCAATGCGCGCGTTCACTCAACGCGCGGGGTAACCCATCACGCGTCAAACTTCATTACTACACGACACCACGCCCATGCCTCCAATTGACGATGCGCTTGCTGAGATAGATGCTTTGAAGCCTGGAGAAAGACTCTGCTACACAACAATAGCTAAAAATCATGGTGTTGTGCGCTCAACTTTGACGCGGAGGCACCAAGCTGTTTCACAGTCCCGCGCAGCCGAGTCATCCAATCGTCGAAAACTCAACCCACAACAAGAGAGAGCTTGTACGACACATTGGTGAGCTCACAAAGCAAGGTCTACCTCCTGGAAGGTCTCTTATCCAGAAGTACGCGTCAAAGGTGGCTAAGAAGCCTGTCTCAGAGAGCTGGGTTACCCGCTTCTTGAACCGCAACACCGACCAACTCATCTCCAAGTGGACGACCGGTATGGATCGCAATCGTCATCAAGCTGACTCAGGGGCCAAATACAACCTGTATTTTAAGCTCTTACACTCCAAAATAGCTCAATACAATGTTGAGCCTCGGCATACATACAATATGGATGAGAAGGGCTTCTTGATTGGTGTCACCAGCCGCTCAAAACGGGTGTTCAGCAGACAGATGTGGGTGAAGAGGCAGGTTAGAGCAGCTATGCAAGATGGCTCACGTGAATGGATTACCCTCCTGGCGTGCGTCTGCGCCGATGGATCAGCACTACCGCCAAGCCTCATATTTTCGTCAACTAGCAATGATATTCAGTCAAGCTGGGTGGAGGAAATTGAGCCAGGGGAACACTCGGTATTTGTCAGCTCATCACTAACAGGCTGGACAAACAACGATCTTGGCCTCAGCTGGCTTGAACAGGTGTTTGATCGCTTCACCAAGACCAAAGCGCGGCGCTCTTACCGGTTACTAATACTTGACGGCCATGGATCCCACGTTACTCCAGATTTTATTGAGTATTGTGATCAACACAAGATACTCCTGGCCATCTTTCCTCCCCATTCAACGCACACGTTGCAGCCACTTGATGTATGCTTGTTCAAGCCTCTCTCACAGGCCTACTCAAACGAGCTCACAGCTTTCCTTGAGAGAAGCAAGGGGCTGTCTCCAATCAAGAAAGGAGACTTTTTCCCCTATTCTGGAAGGCCTGGCAGTACTCGTTCAAGGGAACAACAATACTCGGCTCCTTCAGAGCCGCTGGTATATGGCCCCCTGATCCCTCTCCTATACTCAAAAGGTTTAGCAACACCAACCCAGATCAGCAAGAGTCAAGAGAGAGTTCAACCTCAATACTAAGCGCCTCTGATTGGAGGAAAATGAGGCAGCTTCTCCAGGAGAACGTTAGAGATCAAAACAAAAAGGATGTACGGAGGCTTAATGAAGCAATCCACGCTCTTTCAGCGCGAGTTGACCTTCTTGCGCATGAGAATCAGGGGCTTCAAGAGGCTCTCCTTCACAAGAAGAAGCGCTCAAAGCGTGGTAAGCCTCTTGATCTTCAAAAACGCAAGGAGTACCTCAGTGGCCCTGTTTTCTGGTCACCAGGGAAGGTTAGGGAGGCACGTGTTCGCCGGACAGTTAATGAGCGTGAGAAGAAAGAGCTACAACTTCAAAAAGCTGAAGCAGCTAAGCTCAGAAAGGCTGCAAAACTGTACAATGAGAGAATAGCTCAGGAGAAGCGTATAGCAAGGGCAGAGGCGGCAGAGGTTAAGAGGAAGGAGAAGGTCGAGAAAGCAGCTAAACGCGCTCGGCAAAAGGAGGCTCGCGACGCCGCCAAAGCTGTACAATTGCCCCAAAAGGGTAAGCGTAAAGCTTCACAAGCACCTATACAGAAGCGCAAGCGTCAAAAACGTGCTGGTGATGCTGTAGGTGGTGTTGAAGCCGCTAAGGCTCCCCAAGCCCCCATCCGTCACCACATCACGCGGCCGCAACATCAAGCTTCCAAGTAAATATAGATAGCACAAATTGTTTGTGTAGATCTAATGACTACTCCACGACAAAGTCTAATGATAATAGTTGTTGTGGGTGGCTCTACAGCCTCATGTTTGTGCAAGTACTAAGGTGGTGGGGCGCGCGTTGAGTGAACGCGCGCATTGAGTGCACGGACACGGTATCGTGGCTCGCAGACTCCACCGCTTTGCGCTCCTTACCAGATGTTGCAACCGCTCGACACGCTTCAAGGGATGTCACTATGGCCCAGCCAGCTCAGCAGTCAACAGCAGTGCATCCCTACATTCATCCCTCAACCTGGAGTACCAGGCAGGCCACCCATGCCAATCGCCACACTGGTCTCTGCTCCATCTTCCCGTTTGTCCAACGCCTCTCGACACATCTTGACAACCGAGGATAGGCGACGTATTTGCGAATGGAACGAACAGCATCCGGAGATGAAGCAGACTGAGATCAGAGGCACGCTTTTCTCACTGTGCCATCAACACTGCCTCAAGTTGATGTTGTCCAGAGCGGTTCGGTATTGACAGGAGGTACTTGGCTTTGAGCTGTACAGTACCATCCAAACTATCTAACACACGCGAGTACTGTTTCGAAGGTCTTGAGGCGGAGCGACAGTTACATGAAACGAAACCCTAAGCCGCTAGCGCCGGCACGATGCAAGAGCAGACCAGAGATTATCGGGCGTGCACTTGTCGACAGTCTGGGAGCTTTCCAAGCCAAGAGTGTCAGGCCGGCCGAGACAACGGGCACACCGCCTGTGCCGACGTCAAAACAGCAGCAATAGAAATACACCACAGCCGAAACCTCACAAGCCGAGATGCCGCTGGTGGCAATGTTGAGCGAGTGTCCGTCACCGAAGGAAGCATGGCACTCTCTACCGATCGCATTGCGCTTTCTTGAGGGGCAACCGGAGGGATACTTAGAACTGCAAGAAAGCATGCTGATTGGAAGGCTGCTAAAGATGTTGAAGTCGCCGCTCAACAGTCAAGGGGAGTCACAGGCAAGCAGACCTCGATCCTTTATCACTTTCGCCGGGTGCTTCCTTGTTGGGCAAGCATTTCGTATGACCAATAGAAGCTGTGACGATAGTAGATAGGACTGATGCCATTGTTTGAGGTCGCGGAAACATTCTATTGACATCATGGGCCGGAGACACGAAGCGAATGGATGTGGCCTATGAACCTTGTGTAGATGACTGGAGAGCCTCCTGAGTGGCACAGCGGTGCACCACCGCTTGCATACGAGCACACGGTAAACATTCTCAACATTTATGGATGCCCACTATCCACAAAGTAGATACGCGGGCGATACACACATTGAGATCGGCACAATATGGTATTTCACGCGTGTGGACGGTTTCGATGGTAGTGTGAGCTCGACTACCACCACCGGTAGGAAGATGGAGACGCGATCGTCCGCAAAAGATCGCGTACACGTGGCTTTCGCGGCGCTGTACGCGCATGGAATGCCACCGCACAGAGCGTGTCAGTACGTCATGAATTCACGGCTTCTGGAATTAGGCGATGTGGTATATGCGCCCCATGAGAGCAGGCGAGATCAGGCAGAAGCGGCCACAGGAGGCGGAAGCGGAGCGCCGGCAAGCAAGCGCAAGAGCGATCTCCTTAGTCGCAGGAAGTAATCGCCGTGATCCTTCTGAAGCATAAGTCTGCATCTTGACCACGTTTCCTTCGTGCACGGGTAAAGCAACCTCCTTATTTTGGCTTACACAGCGCATGCTCCTCAAACCAAGCCCTGTATTCCTCCTGGCTCCACTTCATGAGCAGTAGCAACGTAGCCAAGATCTGACAGACACTCAGCCTGCTCTTACTCTCTTCAAACGTCCCGCAGTCCTACGGTATCATCTCTCCCTTCTCGTTCTGCTTCGCAGCTAGGAAACTTCACGTAGGCCCTTGCACCACCATGACAGGCAACGGAGGCATCCCCACATCTTTGTTGCCCGCCTCTTCAGTCAGATATCGGAGTCGCTGATACTGCGCCAACAGCCAGGTGCTCAACTGCCCGTATGCGGCTTGCTGTCCCTCTCCGGACTGCTTCGTTTCAATGCTGACCGCGATGAGACGGTTGGCGATAGGCAAGTGATCAGTTTGGTTGAACGACTGTGGTCGGCCGGGCACGATAGGCTTTATGTGCCGGAAAGCGATCTTCATCTCTTTTGTCGGTTCGAGGGCTATCGCAAAGTCGACCATCTTACCACTTATGGTATGGCCGCCTGCGTTCAGAGGGAGGAGTTCTCGGCTGGAGATACGGGCGGAAGAACTGTTTGTCGAGTTAGCGCTAGTCATGTGCGGAGAGTGATGGGCTAGGACAACTCCATGAGATGCAGATTGGAACGACAGCAACAACGCATATGTTGTTCAAATCGAGTAGCGAGTCGTACGCACCACATCTAAGCGCCATCAAGCCGAGAGAATGATGAACGACTGAATTCTAGGCCGCCTCGCTTTCTCTCGACTCGGCATATCGTCGAATGTGACGGATCACCCTGTCAAGATCCATGACTCTCGGCGGCTTCTTGTAAAGATCGGTTCCGCTGATCATGCTCTCATTCCACGCGAGCCCTAAAGCTGGCTTGATGGCATACTGCCAATATTCAGTATCTTTTCCGTACCACACCAAGTATACTGCAGATATACCTCTAGCTCCTTTGGCACAGCACCTATTCCATATGAGAAGTACCGTGTTTGCCTCACTAGCACCACTAGCTCTTCCGGAAGACCTTCCTCCCATCCTTCTTCTGATGGTACAGTCCGCAGTATGACGGGCTTCTCCAACCCCGTAGCGCACCGACCTTTGTCGGACTGGATGACTTTCTCGAATGGTAGCTGCTGGCTGCTTGCGAGCTTGTGGCAGAAGAGCGTGTACGCTTCGATGATGAGCGAAGGGGATAGCTGGTATGTCGAACGCTTGCGAGTGTCGCCGGCGAGGGCGTGGTGTGTGGTCCACCTCTACATCGAGCGCGGGTTCGTCTGGTTGGTGTTAGAACTCTCTTCTCCAACATGATCTAGAACGTTAGGAGGTTGAGAGGTTTAGGACCGACCGCCAGACATGGTGTGCCTCTTTATCCTACGGCAACTAGTGTTCGCAGGCACGCGTGGGCTGCCGAAGCCAGCCAAGGGTGAAACGCTCCTCTTGCGCTTCCTTGATGGGGCAATGCAAGTGCAGTCAGGGCTCGAGAGTAGAGAACTGTCGAGCGTAGATAGCCAGTCTACAACACGCAAGGCCATTTGGTGATGGTGGTGACCGCAAGCAAAGAACTTGCTTGCTGTATACAAGTACACTTTGTCGCGTAAACAATCCACACAGCTGGGTGCGGAAAACCTCCGCAGGCTGCCAAGCGATCTGTATGCCAAAAAAATGCATCAGATCATTAATCGATAGTCAACGCTTCGTCCTCATGCCAAAATGTCTTCTTGAAACGCATGTGGCCTCGACTGATTACGACGTCAGATCAAGACGAACGAAACAAAGGAGCAGACCCGCCTTCAGTTCCTGCCCAATGATTGACGCGGCATGCGAGGCATGTTCCGCATCATTTCCAGAACGCAACGCCTTCATGGACGTCAATCTGCTCCTCATCATCCTGCGCGCGGCTAGCAAGAACGTCTAAAAAGCCTCATAAAAACGAAGAATTCTTACGGCCATATCTTCTACAGGCGGGTTGGAATTGCCATCGAGAGGGTCATGGCTGCTTCAAGAAAACAACTACGCAACGTCCCGAGAGACTGACCGCGCATGGCATCTTCCTTGTGCGTGCTCTACGCAACCGTAAAGCCGGACGAACATCGTGCGCTATAGCGCATGTATCAGGTCAAACATTCTCGAACCCGGAGGAAGGAACGTTCGTCCGATGAACAACGCATCTTACGCCACTGGTTTCACCACTTCGCCTGCATCGGTATTGCAAATGGCTAAGGAAATCCGATGCGGACATCTGTAGCTATCGAGGAGACCATCATCACATCTGTGACCGATTTGTCAGAACTGGCTGGACAGCGCTATGAGTTGCCGTCCTGAGATCGCAGGCACCTGGACTCATCAGATCGATGGCGCTGGCTTCAACGCGACAAGTCATGACGCCGTAAAGAGGTGGGTTGATGTGGAGACGGAGCTTTTCCTGCAACACCAGTATCCTCCAGAACGCGTGTACAACGTGGATGGATCCGCTTTCGCAATCAGAGCGAGTCAAACATCAAGAGCGTTGGTTAATATGCGCGAGACAGCGAGTTGGAAGCAGATCGGAAGTAGGCAAGAGTGGATAACGGCGATCGAGTGTGTGAGCGCTGCCGGGGAAGCTGTGCCACCCTTGATTATCTTCAAGGCCAAACACACCAACACGGCGTGCATACCTGCACACACGCCTCCAGACTGGAGGTTCTCGACTAGCAGTAGCGGCTGGACGTCCGATAGTCACGGTTTGCAGTGGCTGATCACCGTTTTCGAGCCCTTGACGCGGCCTGACGACCCTACGACACGAAGAATGCTAATCATGGACGGTCATAGCAGCCATATGACAGCGACAGTGATAGCCTTCTGCATGGGGAATGCAATCGACTTGCTCATCCTGCCGCCTCACTGTTCGCATATACTCCAGCCGCTCGATGTTGGCGTGTTTGCACCGCTAAAGCGCGCGCTAGCTTCGGAGACCGACGCCGCCCTACGGGTCGATTCCGGCCGCATATCGCGCGTAGAATGGACAGAAATGTACATCCGAGCAAGGGGTAGGGCGCTTACTACTCGCAACATCCCTGCCGGATGGAGAGGTGCCGGCCTTTAGCCTCTGAGCCCTGTGACGGTACTTGACAAGCTACCTACGAAGCCGACTCCGGCAGATCAACAACCTCATACACCTCCGCAACAACCCGATCTGGACCTTTCGCTACTCGACAGCTCACCGCCAGATGGGACTGAGCTACGCGAAGCAAACGCAGCGCTCAACTCGGCCATCAAAGCTGCGCAGGACCTGCCTTCTCCGGTAAAGCGCTACACGGAGTGGATGACTCGCGCTTTTGAAGCGACGCATAGCGCGAACGTCACATTGCGCAAGCAGGTAGAAGAACAGGAGAAGCTTCTCAATATGCGAAAGGTCCGGAAGAAGGGAAAGCGGGTCGCATTGAAGGGAAGGTTCGTTTTTAGTACTCAAGAAGTGCTTGAGATAGCGAAGGCAGCGGAAGCGGATTCAGCCGCTAAAAAGCCACGTGGACGACCACGCAAGCGTGCAATTGAGGAAGTGCTAGAGGATGAGGAAGATGAAGTGCCTGAAAACATATGTAGCGACTCAGATTCTGACTGTATCGTTGTCGCGGTTCGTAGATAGTAGTTAAATCCAAGAAGCGCGTGTTTCGGTGGTGCACTACCCCGTCTGGTGCATTACCCCGCGGTTTACGTTAGGACTAAAACCTCCAATGTCGTCCAATAGACTTAGGTATCAGTCAGAAAGTCTTGTGATGAGATCAATGAATACACGGCTATGCTAATCTCTTACAACGACGCCGCAGTCGTGGAAGCAATTGCATCATAAGCAAGCCAGTCATGTCGCAGGCCTAGTATATGATTCCTCTCCCGGCTCCACGGACTCCTGCCTACCTTTCTATCTTAGCTCCTGTTCCGCTGCGTCATTTCTCCATTCGGCCTAGTATCCTATCATCGCCATGTCGCATCTGTTGCGACACTCTGAACAATCCGACATCTTATAGGGGTAGGTGCCGATGCTCTGAATCGCGTCGATTCTGCCGTTCTCTTAGTTGCAACTCGGTTTGGAGATGGCAAGATCTCGCTTCAGTAACTGCGCTGCATCCTTTGCAGAGTGTGAAGACTGGGCGGCATCTGTTTATGCCGCTACACGGTATTGAGCCTCAACACAACAGGGCGCGACGTGAAGCGCTGTGACCTGTGCGCAGACCGTAGGACCCGCGACAGGCAGACACTCAGATCGGGGCGGACACCTTGCGCGAGCGTTAGAGAGCACGACCAACGCCTAGTCCAGTCTACGACCGTGCCACAGGCGGCGCTCACAGTAGATGCTCTGGATAGCTGACCACAAAGTGGAGTTCTGCAGCCGAACAAACAGTGTGGTCATTCAGGAAATGATAACGGTAGGCGTAAAACTAAGTTGTTTCGAAGATACTACGCTGAAGGGTCGTGGACAAGAGACCGAATGCGTGGTAACAATGGCCAAACGCCGGGATGCGGGAAGCAGGATCCCATCGTCACATGCAGCTTCGTGCGGGGTTGCAAGCCCAAGGCAGCAGGACTATCGCGGAGCATATAGCAGCCGTAGCGGCCCTTCCCGTAGACACCTCCAGGGTGTGCTATCTTGGGCCGGCGCTTAGGGGATGAAACACGAGAAACCGAGGATCAGATCTCGTCTCTCACGCTGTTGCGATGTAGCTTGTTTCACGAGGCTAAGACTGCCAAAAGGCGGGTTTTAGGAATCAACCTGCATATGGAGACAGAGCAGAGCGGGGAGTTCTCCGGCTACCGTCCATCTGCTATTGCTCTGGTCGTGTCACAGGATGCGGGACGGGACGATCCAACGTCGAAATGGGAGAGATTTTCTCCGACCTCCCTCCCGTTTCCCGTTTCCCGGATCCCTAAGTTCTCCTATGTCTTGGTAAGGCACCTACCCCGCGCCAAGGAGGCGCGCGAACCCTCCTCTAATATCAGTTCAGGGCTGATTCTAACAGGGCGTATATACCCCAGGATACGAAGAAGTTACACTATCACTGGGACCGCGGAAGTTTACAACAGAGGAAGTGCAAGTGGGAACACGACACGTTCTTGCGGGGGACAAGAATCTGGGGTCGCGATGCGTTCCTTAGGGGACAAATGCGCGACGCGGTTCGTGGCGTCAACATTAGGCCGGGAGGGGAAGTTTTCGGAACGCGACGCGATCCGGAGCGGAATACTAGAGTAGGACACGGTAAGGGCGGAAAGCCTTGCGAATCTGAGTCTAGTCTGTATTGGACCACTACCCCTTCTTCGATCGCGGTTAGAACCTGGACAGCGGGCCGATGTTCGGCAATCAGAGTTGCGCTATTTACTTAGTCGCGGAGGGTTGATTCGGGCACATTATAGAGCTTTGTAGCGGCTTGGCGGCTTAGTTTACGCGATGTTTATAATACCTTAGTAAAAGTCTACGTAATTCCCGAATCCTCCGAATCTAGAAGCTTACCCTCTAATATACTACCTTATACTCTATACTTATAATACTAGTAATTAACTAGTAAACTAAGTATAAAATAATTTAAATCTTAGAGGTTTATATAGTAACTTAAAAATAGTAATTTTCTTTAGTATTTAGTATATTAACTATTATTTTAAAGGTAAGCTTAGATCCTATTTATTATATTTATAATATAGTTATATACTATATTACTACTAATATAATCCTAAGTATATATAAGAGTATCTTTTATTCTTTTATATATAAAGTTATTACTACTACCGAGCGGCCAACCACCACCGAGTGGCCCACCCCACTAAAGTTGCGTCTATTACATGTCTATTACCTCCGCACCACTACACTCTGCTGCAATCTGCCAGGCACTACAGTACTATTCAGAAGCGTCGCTATCGCCTGGATCTACTATTTCTGCAGTGCAGGTGCGCTTGTTGTGGCCAGTCTTGCCGCAACGCCCGCAGTGCCTCTGCGCGCGCGCCCTCTTTGCAGGCTGTTCAGCTGCCTCCTCACCACCACCCTCCTTCTCAGCAATCAGATCCAATACGTCGCCTACTGCAAGGCTCTCCTCTGTGCGAACATACTTCCTCTTGCGTTTGCGCTGCTCTGTTGCTGCCTCTATTGCCTTGCGAAGACCTGCGATTTCCCTGGTCTGCAACACTGAATTATGACCTATGATAGCTATGCCTTTGGCAAGCGAATTGACAGCCTGCAGAAGAGGTGAAACAGGCGATTCTCTGTGCTGTTGTATGCGCTCGCGGACTAGTGTTGATTGGGCCTCTATCTCCTGCAGGTTGCCTGGTGTTTTGGATTCCCATAGGGTGGCCTCTACCGGTGGAGGTGTTGGCGTGCGAAGCACCACATCAAGCTTCGATAGCACTCGCTCTGGGTCGTGGGGGACCAACCCAGCGCCTCTGAAGCTTGCCTGGATATTCTCCTTTGTGATTGCCTTGTCGAAAGCGATATGAAAGGCTGGCAAGAAGCTCTCTTTCTTGACTTGCGTGACTGAGTACCGTGACCAGCTGTCAATCTCCGTGTAGTACGCCCGCTTCAGGGGGCAAAACAGCCCACGTCAAGCGGCTGCAACAGGTGCGATGAGTGTGGAGGCATGCAGAGAACAACAATCTTCTGTTCCTCACAGTACTTGTGGAAACTGTGACTATTGTGGCTCTCATGGCCGTCCACAATCAGTAGACGATACATTCCTATAGTACGCCCCTTTGTATGCGCGTCAAAGTGCTTTAACCACCTGATAGCAAGCTCATTTGACGTCCAGCCGTTAGGGCTAGTCTCGATAACCCAATCACGAGGCAGGCCTGGGTACCAGCTTGATATGAGGACCTTGCCGCCGAAGATGATAAAGGGTGGGATAGCCCACCCACTAGCGCAGATGCCCTGGATGATTGTAACCCACTCCCGGTTGCCCGGCTGTATCTTCTTTGGATTGTTCCGCTTCTCAGTGCCTGTGAAGACCATATGAGCGTTTATCACGCCCATCATGAAGCCTGTCTCATCAAAGTTGTGTGTGTCTTCATCCAGGATGCCGTACTTCGCCTTTGTGTCCTCTACAAGCTTGAACCAGGGCGCTATAACGCGTGCATCTTCGTTCAAGGCTCGCTGACGATCGTATGGACGGCTGCGTCGAAGCTTGATATCGTCGATACGCGTCTTGAACCTGTCTACCCAGTTCTTGCCAACGGGCCCTTTCCCACGCGCGGCGCGTAGATCATTGGCCATTTCTCCGACCATAGTCCTTGTAGCGCCTATCCCTCGCGCATCTAGCTCAAGTATGCGTCGCACAACTGCGTCCTCTTCTAGGCTACTAAGGTTCCTGCAGTTGGGCTGAGTATCGCGTCGTGAGAGGGTTCCGTCGCGTCGTCGTCTTAGCGTCGTTCGGGGGACGTCAAACGCTCTGCTTGCGTGTCTCGTAGTATCTGGTGTCTTGGCTTGGGTAGCCTGGATAGCAAGGGACAGTGTGCCTTCGTTGTAGGTCTTCTGCGCGTTACGTGGTGGTGGCATTGTAGGCAATAGACATGTAATAGGCAAAGGTTGGTGAGGCGGGCCACTCGGTGGTGGTTGGCCGCTCGGTGGTGAACTACGTTATTTAACTTTATATTATTTCTAATTAGAAAATCGTACGTTAGGGTAAAGGATAGTATCGCGTCGGGAAAGTACGTAGGGTACTAATAAACTACATTAGAGGAAGTTCTTAAGGATAGGGAGACGAAGTGCATGAAAACGTGTAGCGATTCGGAATCCGACTACGTTGTTGTTGCGGTACGTAAATAACGATTCGAGCTAGGGAGATCGCTGTTTAGTGATTGGATACCCCGCATGACCGGCTTTCCCACGCTACCAATGTGTCTTTCCGTGTCGAACCTGGGATATTTGCAAGGTTTCCTCCGAAGTCCATTGTATCGATTCGACCGAGCACTGTCTAACCAACGCCGCAATCGGTGATCGAACGTAGATAGCGACATGTCAATCTCACCCGGTGATACAATTGACATCTACGTAGCGCCTTCCTGAAGTCTGGGTCTGGCGTAGTGAGGGATTCCACTAAGATCTTGAGTGCGCCGAGCGCGCGAGCGTACTGATCTTGGAATCAGACTCAAGCGGTCAGTAAGCAATAGGTATGACAACCTTCACTCACATCTTGAAGGGCTTGTTTCACTAGTCGTCTATCCTTCAGAGACCAGAACGTCGTGATATCGCGAAAGTGGTCTAAAACGTTGATGTAGGTTTCTATAAGAGTGGCAAGCGGTTCTACTCCTAATCTCGTTAGGCTCAATGATCAGGAACCGATGACAAAAAGCATAGCGATAACGTGCTTCACAAGCGAGCCGGTCACCCAAGCGAGCCGGTCAAGTTTCCGTCTTATTCAACTTTAGTTGCACATTGCATGAGCAACACTGTAGAACAGAACATGAAACTACTTGGATTATGATCTACATGTTCTATAGTTATGCTCATAAGAGCCACACTTGCTACACCTTGATGTTGCCTTCTTACGAGGCACTTCTGGCTGCGCAGACAGAAATGCTGGATCGATATTTTCATCTTGAGGAGTTGATTGCTCAGCAACCACTCTCTTCTGAACAGCCTCCTGCCCTTCTTGGATAGTCATTGACCCTCCCTGTTGAATGAAACCTTTGCGGCGTACTCGCTTCTGCTTCTGGTGCTGATTCTCAGCTCTAAGTGCAGCTACTTCAGCCATCAAAAGTGCCTTATCATGGACCACAGTCTCGAACCCTTTCAGAAGCTGTTGGAAAGGTTTGTCACCTGAAGAAGCTGATGATCTTCTTCTTTTGCGACCCTTAGTCAAGATCAGGTTGGCTTGCTTCTTAATTTCGGGTATGGTCTTTGGAGTTTTAGGGTCCCAAGAGGACTGGCTGCCCCTTGGTGATGGTGTTGCTTGTGGAACTGGTCCAAGGTTGGAAAGTACCTCATCAGGATTGAAAGGGACAAGGCCAGTTGCTCTGAAGCCAGATCTGATTGTGTCCACAGTCATAGTTTGCTGGTGTGCTGCAAAGAAGGCTGGTAGGAACCCTTCCTTAGTGATATGGTTGATGCCAAGCCTCAGCTTGTTCTCAATCTGAGTACCATATGCCTTCTTTAGAGGGCCAAAACAGCTCACATCCAAAGGCTGAAGGATATGAGATGTATGTGCAGGCATACACAAAGTGAGAATGTGGTTCTTCAAGCAGAAGTCCTTGAATTCAGCTGTGTGGTGGCTTCCATGGCCATCAAAGATGAGGAGCCTCCATTTGCTATAGGAATGCTTGGTGTTTTCATGGAAATGATGGATCCATTGGGTCCCAATCTCATCTGTGGTCCAGCCGTTGTCACTAACAGCAATCTTCCAGGTTGCTGGAAGGCCAGCTTGATACCAGGTCATCTGGTGAAGCTTAGCAGCAAAGATGATGAATGGTGGAACAGCCCAACCCTTTGCATTGACTGCCTCGATTGCTGTAACCCATTCCCTGTTTCCTGGCTGGTTTGTCCTTGGTCTTCCCTTCCTTTCTGAAGTTGTGATCACTTTGGATGTTGCAATAACACCCATCTGGAAGCCAGTCTCATCAAAGTTGTAGATATCTTCATCTGCAACACCATACTGCGCAATTGTGTCTCCCACTAGCTTAAACCATAAGCTAACAAGCTTTGGATCCTCACATTCTGCTCTTTGATAGTCGAACTTGCGATTATAGATGCTGCTAAGCTGTGGATGCCTCTTGACAAAGTTGGTGACCCAGTTCTTGCCAACTCTCTGAGGACTGGATGGATTCTTGGTTCTAAGCATAGTATTAACCATTTCTTGAACAATACTACGCTAAGGAGGAAATCCTTGGGCAGACTGCTGGAGGATCCTCTGCAGAAGGAGTTCCTCTTCAGCGTTGGTAAGTTTGCGAGAGTTTGCAGGTATATCTGCTCTTGGAAGGATACCAAGGTGTCTTTCGCGGAGTGTCTCGAATGGTACGTCGTAGGTGTTCGCTGCAGTGCGAAGGGACAAGATGTTGCGACTCCTGTAGGCCTGAAGGGCTAAAGAAACTCTTCCTTCAGTTTGAGAAGGCATTATAACCAAAGTTTGTTATAGAATAAGAGGTAGAAGCTAAAGAACGCGTCGCGTACGCGTTTTGACCGGCTCGCTTGGGTGACCGGCTCGCTTGTGAAGCACGTTAGGGGACCACAGACCGTCTTTGTTACTCATTCTCGGGTCTCGGGTGCAGCTCACTTTGTTGTATAGAGCATGAAGCGCATTGATTACCAGCCGCGCAGAGGCTGAGTCAAGACAGACCATGATGCTAATCGCAAATCGTGGGTGCTTTGATCGATGAACGTGCTGTACTACAGAGAAGAAAAAGAACTTGGGAAGTCGGGATGCGTCTTTACAAACAGACGCTCTGCCTAGGCTCCAGCTTTATTTCGACCAACAATACGTGTCAACAGCGTCCTGCCGCTTTGGCGCAATCTGCTCACACGCGCTAGTACTGCACATGGCCTACATTGTCAACCTGGTTCGCATTCGCCCAACGTCTGCCGGCATTGATGTAATGGTTTGAGTGTGTTGTTGTTGCGCGTTACGGCAGTACCAGTCGAGGGGATCTTTCTTCTCGCGTGCAAGATCGGTGTGAATCGGAGAACCCCGCACGCTGGTGGCACCATCAAAGCGTGTTCCAGCCAGCCTATCTAGATATTCATCGGCGATATCTTCCCAACACAGGGGTTATCACACCTATATGGTTGGGAAAAACGGCTACTAACCGAGCGTTTCGGAACCGAGATACTGTCTGATTCAGCTTTACACACAACCCGCCATCCTCTACCGTCGATTAGCAGAAGATCCTCCGTCGCATCGCGATGGCGGGCACCGCGCGATGTCGAAACTCCTCCGCGGCGCTCCACAGCCAGAAAACGCTACAAGACTTCATGTCTCTGACACCTAAAGGATAAGAGGAGGACAAAGACATGAGCGACGTAGAGGATGAGTTAGAGGATGAGGCACACAACGATGGGAAGCGCAAGAGGGACAGCCCACACACGGCAAGGACAATCCAGGCACCGATCACGCTCCATGAAGAAATCGAGTCGGCAGCAGAGCAAACGGGTACGAGGCGTAACAGACGCATGTGGAGGAAAGCGAAGGAGGCGCGAGGGGTAGAGCAGGAGCTGGAGAAAGGTCAATGGGCATAGCACACCGTATGTGTCGAACAGAAACGGCATTTTGGCCCTTCTGTTACAGCTGGACAGAAACATGAGTGACATGGAAATCGAGAGCAAGGAGAGAGACGAAGCCTACTAAAAGAGGGAGGAAGCATATCAGAAGCAGGTAGACAACCTAGAGAATATGGTCGAAACAACAGCTTCAGACATAAAGAGCCTTCAGCAAGGAAGCCCGAACTGGGGTGTGTCCTTTGAGTTCGGCAATCAATCATCGTCCTAATTGCAGGCTAGTCAACAGTCATATGCGGCGGTGGCTGCGGCGGGGTTGCCCTCCAACGTTCTCGGACAAACTCTGGGGGTCTAGAGTCTTCGTTCATCTTACTGTACAATGCTACGCGTCGCTTTGCTCTCTCCTTGTTTTCTCGCGTAACAGTCTCGCTATTGGCGTCTGTCTTTCGAAACACACATCCCCTGATAACTGCCTTGCACTTAGATTTACAAGGGTTACCTGCATTTCCTTTTAAAAACAACCCATCCGTAATGGGACGTCTGAGTACCAGACTTAACGCAGTGCAGCGCTTTGTAGCGCATTCGGTGCAACCCTCCAACGGAATTGCCAACGATGGCATTGTGTAGTCCCGCAATGCAGGTTGAAAGGAAACATAAGGGACCGCTCCGCCGCGTGGCTGCTACGTGGTTGTTCTAGCCTTGATAACGTATTTCGATATACGAACGGTCCTAACGGGTATAGGAACGGTTCTATTGTCTCAATTCTTTCCTTGAAATTTCGGAAGGATAAGAAGACTCGATTAGACGCGCAACACGCTACTGCTGGAAACAACGTGCGGTTTCATTCTTTTGCATTCAGGTCTCATCTGAATACAACACTCTTGATTCTCTCTCACTTTCTTATGCTCATCATGGTCAATGTCGCCTACGCTGCTCTGGCAGTAACGCTGCCCCTCTACTCCGGCATAGCCGCAGCGCTCACAGTCGCCCTACCACTGTACCAATGGCCATCCTCGGGCGCATGGACATCCGTCTATAAGGTCATCGCCTCAAACCCTAACACCACCTTTGATGTGATTATCAACCCAAATAGCGGACCCGGCTCCTTTCCTCCAGACTCGGAATATATCGCCGCGGTCGCAGCCATCAACAAGCACACGAACGTTAACACCTACGGGTACCTGCACACCTCCTGGGCAGGGCGCGCACTGTCCAGCGTCGAGACCGACGTCAAGACATACGTGAAGTGGAATTCGTACAAGGGCGCCAATATCGCACTAGATGGGATTTTCGTGGACGAGGCTACCGCAGACACCTCCGACCTCCCATACATGAAGAGCTTGTACAGCTACATCCGCAACAACATGCCCAAGAACCACGGCAAAGTCTGGACGAACCCTGGCTGCGCGGTCGATGCCAAGTTCTATAGTTATGCGGACATGGTGACAGCCTTCGAGGATACGTACACCGCGTGGAAGAGCTACGGGAGCACGGCGATCAAGGCGAGCCTGAAAAGTAAATCGAGCGTGATGATTCTCAATTATTCGGGAGACTCGAATGGTGTGGCGAGTCAGGCGAAAGGCCTGATCAGCCAGGGCTATCAGGGCGGACTGCTGTACGGCAACGGGGGATATCAGAACTATTCGAAGGTTTGGGGCACTTTCGCCGGTTATGTTCAGGTGTATCGTTAAATCGGTGAAAGTATAGGCACGGTGCGGGCACTGGGCCTTGCTTGTAATAGATCATTTGCCTTGGTATCTCTCGATAAAAGCCAGAATCAACATGTTACAAACCTCGACAGCTTTTTCATGCCTCTCTCCACGTTACTTGTCTGAGTCATGACCATAGAACCCTTCCACTCTTCTCCCCTCCACCACTACCTCATCTCCTACTCCTACTGCCGCTCGGCGGCAGCGGATCCAAGCCCGGACTCGGCAACGGACTACTCGTATCCACACGTCTGTACACCGGTCTGAGACTCAGCCTCCTGCCTAAGCCCACCGTCTGCTCAAATCTCTCCTGCAGCTTACTCGGCCTTCTTCCGACTCCGGCCTCCATCTCCACCATCTGCGACTGCGTTGGCGCCTGCATCTGCGTGGTCTGCGGCTGCACAAACTTCTCTTGCAACGCGCTGCTGGACTGGTACGACATAGGCATCGGAGGTAAGGGCTCGACCATCTCGATGTCAGAGCTCGGGTAGTTAGAATAGACTGTGCTCGCCGCGCGCGACGCAAATGGGTTGCGGAGGGAGTTTCTAAAGTCGTCAGTCCTGGCAGTGCTGCTGCCGGAGCTACTCTCTGTCGACGCCGGCCAAGAGAGGTGTGAGAAGCGGCTGACGTTCTGGTGTTTGCCAATCCAGAGCATTTGCTCGTGCTCACGCAGATATCTATCCGCGCTGAAGCTGTTGAGCACGTTGTCGCGACCCATCATGCCTAGCTTGCGTCGCAGATCCGCTTTCTCGTAAAGGCGCTGCGTGATCTGCTTTGCTTCCTCCTTCGTCGGCTTCAATGGAAGTCGTGGCTTCAAGCTGGCATCATCAGAGAACTCACTCCACTCGTCCAGCAAGCCCATGACGGTGATCTGGGCCCGTGCGAGCGAATAAGGGTCGTTGGGCGCGACGACCGCACTGAATTTCTTCCAAGTGACGGGGTCTGTGACGACACGGAAGGAGGCGCCGACATCTGTGCACACAACAGGCACACCCGTTAGAGCCGCCTCGCCCATAGCCAAAGGTAAACCCTCAGAGATTGACGAGTTGAGGAAGAGCCATCCTTCTTCCAAGACTTTCGATGGGCTGCCCAAGCCTCTGAGAGCGACATAATCGCGCAGGCCCTTTGACGCGAGAATCTCTTTGCACTCAACTGAGTATGCGGGTGCCTTTTCCATATCACCGTAGATGTCAAGCTGGTAATCCGTGATACCCCACTCGTTAACGATGATATCGGCGGCGAGCAACGCGTTCTTGATATCCTTGACGAAGCGCACGTGCGACAGCATGACGACTGTCGGCTTCTTCGATTTAATCTCCTTGATAGGCTGGAACTTCTCCATGTTGCAGATGCCATTGACAACGGGGTCGATCTTGCGCGCGTACTCACGGCGATGGCCTAGAGTATTTTCTTGAGTACCGAGCTCTATTTCCCAGGCGGGGTTGAAGAAGTCAGCGCACGGCAGCACGACGTCTGCGTGATGCAGGATTAGAACCGATGCGAGGCGGGAGAGCGAAATGAGAGAGGAGCAGACGAAGGGTGCATCGAAAGACATGGCGGAAGAAAGGAAGACAGTGACCTCTCTCCAGCTGATGCAATGGTCCCAGACATGAAGGGTACAGTTGCGTATGAGCTTGCAGAGAACGCCGTACGAGGCACCAGCGAAGTGGTGAGAAGCCTGGAAGACATCCGGAATCTTCTCCGGAACTGGGACAGAGAAGATGAACAGGTAGCGGTGCCACATGTCCAAGGCGTTGTCGAGGTGCAGCAAAGTCGGGCATTCTGCCTTCAGCCATTGCGACACCGGAAGTGTGTTCTCCATGTCTTCGTTCAACCATAGTTCACGCCATGTCTCCTTGACAATCTCGCTGTTCCAGACTTCATTCCAGTGACCAGTCGACGCGAAATAAGCATTCAAGTCCACCAGAGCTCTTCCAGCCTCCCCAAGGTGATTGTGGTCAAGCTTGAGGGCCCTTGAGCATCGAACAAGAGTACTAAGGATTGGAATGAAATTCCTCTTGATATCAGGGGTCATCGCGTCAAGGGACCTGCGCTGAATCTCCGAATCAAGGTGGTTCTCAAAGACTCCATGGGTAGGGGTAAGGAAGTCTAAACCCCACAGAGGCAACACCGTGACAGACTGCACGTTCCGCTCGATCTGAAACTTCGGAACCCCGAAGTCGTTGGCGTTCTCGGCGAGGACGTGCCATCTGATAGTCTTGAGATCGTTGACCATATCACGCCGGCAAGCAGAAACACCCCGCCCTCATTAGGCCAGGTACCCGTATCCATAGCCAGCACATGGAGTTCGTCTTTCGCATCACGCAGCTGAGTAGCGGCAGTCCTTGTATTGATCGTGGAGTCACCGCCTTGGCCAAAGGCAGACAAATCGGGGAGCTTGAACGCCAGCGGTGTCCAAGAGCTGACCTCAGGGTCAATATCGATCCTCGCCATAATAACATCCTCGTACGCGCGGATGTATTCTCCCGCAGCACGAAGACGGCCCATGTCACGAGCAGCCCAGTACGGTCTCAGAACGCGCTCCTTGCGCAGAGCGTTTTCGTCCATCCATCTCGCCGTAACAGCATCGACATCTTTGCCGCTCTTCCAGGCCTTCCAGAGCTGAGTCCTGGCACGGCCGGTCAAGATTGGATACCACTTGGTGTTGAGGCCGAGGAAGCGGGAGAAAATGTTTGTCTTGATGGACTTGAAGGAGAAAAGCAGGTTATCGCTCAGGAAGCTGCAGTTTTTGGCTTCTTCAGCACATCGAACCAGTCATACTCGATCATTGGAGGCGTCGGCACCAGTTGACCATTCAGTGTTGTGGTGATGGTCGGATGCCATCTGTGATCATAGTCCCAAGTGCTGTGGTAGGTGTCTGAGCCCTGTGTAAACGTGGCTTCCGTGACCTTGGTGTATGGGACATATCTGTCCAGCCTCTCGTAACATTTACGCCCTCTCAAGCCGGAAAGTCTTGGAGGGGGTAGCACCACGAGACTCTCATACTGATGTGAGGGAGAATGAACTCGGCGCGGAGGAGCTCGTCGTCGAATTTGGCGTTCTTCCGGTACTCGAATGTGAACCTAACAGGACTGTCATCCTTGATATAAGAGCCGGACGTGATGTAACCTTTCTCGTTATACTGGACAAGTTCTCGGTTGCGGCCGCCTTTGATACATTCTCGGGAGATCGGTAGCTTGGACCCCAACGTCTGACCAGCCGGATACTCGTAGACATAGACGTTGGCGACGGTCTCCTTGGCATACTCTTCGTGTTGAGTGAGGACAAGCTTGTCGTTGTAGGTATTGACAGCCATGAGTTGCTTGACTCCCTCTGGTTCTTGCTTATGGCGGCCCGAGTACTGAAGCAGGTGGATGTTTCCATCCGGCCGCGTCTTGAAGAAGCAAGTCGACGGTCCGTTCACACTCTCAACGACGACACGATTCTTCATCATGACCGTCTTGATACCCTTCATATTGCCGACTAGCGCTGGAAGGGTTTCGCGGCGGTGGAACAAAAAAGCGGGGAGAATGAAGTTCTGCAAGGTCTTGCAGTAAACCCATATTCCGTTGAGGACAAAGGTTACTGGCCAGCGGATGAGGAAGACCTTGTCCTTAATCACATAATCCAGCTCTCTTTGGAACTCAGGATCTGCAACAAGCGAGACGACGATGAACTTGATCGCAAATCTTGTGGCGTAAAGCACTCGGAGGGCTGCACGCTTGGCTGCCTCTATGGGCTTTCTCTTGTAGCCACTGGTGTTCATTGGGAGTGGCCTGCCAAATAACTGTTCGTAGCTCTCGTAACTTGAGTTGAGAGCGTCCGGGAACCCTTGATAAGTGTAGTCTGCTGCAACTGACTTAGCGTAAGAGACTACAAGCGTCGACAAACTGACGCCCAGATTGCAGCGTTCAATGTACTCCTCAGCGTCAGTAGACTTGTCTTTGAGGAACCTCGAACGGATCCAGCTCGCTTGGTCTTCGGTGATGTCACAGGCCTTGCCGGAGCACCGCTTGAGAAGGAACAATCGGACGTTTCTTGGCAGGTTGTCCCATTCCGTGTCGCAGTTCAAGCCGAGCAATAGGTAACGAAGCGTCTCCTTGTCACCGTTGTCAATGACCCTTGAGCGCTCAGTCGCGGAGATCTCGAGTTGGCGCTTGACACCTTCCGGAATGGAGAGTTGTTCGTCGTACTCGTGGTCAACAGCCAACAGCTCGGCCAACGCAGCCTGATCGTGTGACAAGCCAAACTTGGACTGGGCAGTGGCCTGGATGATAGCCTCGGCGACAACTTTACAATTCCGACGGATATCAGCTAAAGTGCGTCCTGTAGAGTGAAGGCCAGAGAAAACCATGATGTGCGTCCGACCATCAGCAGTCCGACTGATGGCTCGCATCTTGTGTTCGGATAAGAGAAGATGGCGCGCTGGGACAAGCTCGACGACGATTTCGCCGTTCCTCCAGAGCTCCTCTGTCCGGTAGAGTAACTGGTCTGATGATCGGAAAGCAGCCCGCAGGAGATGTGGCTTGTTGGCATTGACCTGAGACAACAGCGCCTCCATGACTTCGGCACCTGGGTGAGTCGATGGGTTGAGCGTGAAGCGGTCCTCAGCAGGAAGCTCGCAAACAGAACCCCAGGTTTCCGACAGAGCCCGCTGGGAAAAATCCGCACCAGAGCTGCTGCTGTAGGAGAAAATAGGCGGCATCTCAATATCGAGAGGCTTCTGATCAATCTTTGAGCTGGGCCATCCGATGTTGGCCGTGAATAACGAAGTGATCGCGGCCGCCCAGGTTCCGGCAGCAAGGGCAATGACGCTGCTGTACTCAAAATGCGGCACAGCGCGATGAAGCACAGGGCCAGTCACTAGACCGACGACAGCAGCTGTGAGGAGGTTCTTCAGCGCGCGGGGTCCGCAGTAGATCCTGTTGTACTGATACCAAAGAAGGCCAGTGTAGGCGCCACAGTAGGCCACATACATGATTGTCGCATCGCGCGATTCCTCAAACGACCACATGAGCGACGCAGAGACGGCAAGACCCCAGATGTGTGTGAAGAAAAACTTGACAAAGGAGCTCCAGTACAGATGTCGTCGTGCGATGGCGTCGTTGATAGCCACCTGCTTGAGATACGCCAGAGAAGTGATAGGCTGAGCGGTTTTCTTGTTCGCCATCATCCAGAGAGGTTGCGCAACGCCGTCGAGGCATACTGCAGCGATCAGATAGTAAGCGAGACCGAAGCCAACTGCAAGACGGAAGATCTGGCTGTCGGCGTCGGAGAGACCGACGAGAGAGCCGCCGGAGATCAATGCGACCCATTTGTCCATAAGGGCAATGACGAAGTAGAGGATACCGCACCAGACCTCGTCACCGGCGTGGCGCCAGTGGAGGAATGCGTTGTGCAGCTTGAGTCCCTTCTGCATGTCCTTCAGAGTGTCAATGGCAGTCTTAGCCTGGAGATTCCACGTTGGGCTGTAGCGGTACGGCATTTTCGTCCTCGAATACTTGGTATACCAATCCATCAGGAACATGGTAGCCGAGTAGCCTCCCGCCAGTTTCTTTACAAATTCGTCTGGGGTGGGCTTAGTCCAAGGGTGACGATTGACCTCCTTGAGTACCGCATTCAGAAGAGCCGTCCGAGGAAGCGGTGTTGGACCCAGGTCTGCCACGCCTTCTGGGAGAGTGATGCCCTCTGCCTCCGCCTTCTTAACGTACCAGTTGACAACCTCAGTATCCGAGACGATAGGAATCTTCAGGAACCAAGAGCTCCACTGAGATATGGTACTACGAGCACGAAGAATGAGTATGACCAAGAAACCTGCAAGAACGCAAAGGTAGACCACGATGTCATGGTGAATCCAAAGCGTGATGATAGGCGAGATAAGTAGAATCGGAATACACGCCATGACAGTCGTTCTCCCAGACTGAAACATGAATCCCGGGAGTTGATAGATGGCCAACGTGGCCAGCAGCGTCAGGTATGTCGAGAGGAAGATGAAGTAGAGGAAGAAAATGATTCCGGCGTAGAAGCTATTGGTAACGCCAATCATGATGAATGCCAACAAGCCTCCCGAAAGAACAATGGACACGCCGGCAACGAAGCGAGTGAGCACGAACATATTCATCGCTGGAAAGGCCATGGAGTGGAGGTAGTAGCTGCCGCCTGATGCGATCCATGTACCGATGGCACCGCAGATTAGAAGGGATACCATAAGTGCTGCGGTGGCCATTGTCTTGACTTCAGCTTCCATGTAAGTGCTCAAGTAGAGGCCTCTCCCAATGGTCGTGAGCAGCATGATGTCGATGAGAGCTGGAACAGCGAAGATACCCAAGAAAGTGATTCGGTAGTGAAAGGGTAGTTCAAGTGGCTTAGCTTCTGGATCAAGATCGACGTTCTTGGACACGTACGTTGTGGGCAGCTCGGTTGAGTGGTCGTCACGGACTGGTGGTGGATGCTCGTGGTAGTAAGCACGGTATCTGTCGAAGAGGAGTTTTCCCAGAACATTGGATGTCATGTCAAAGTATGACTGACACTGCGAGCCCGTACCAAACATCTCTGCGAAGCAGGCTGCCTGATCGGAGTGCGCATTGTTTGGAAGGGGATTGCGGTCGAGGACTTCCAAGTAGACCTCATCGATCGCTGACTTGCGGAACGCGCAAAATACGGACAGGGCAAGGATATCGGCGCTGGCGTCTATTTGGTTCTTCTGAAGGATAGTCGTAAGCACGGCTTCGAGTCGCGAGAGAACATCGGCTTGTTGGTTTCTGAGGAAATCCGCCAAGCGCGTGTCAATTTCTCTGAAGACGGAGATGGCGGACACAAGGTCGAGGTGCGCACAACCTTGCTCACGATGCCAAGCAAGGCGCGATGCAACCAAGTCCTCCGGCGAAATTTCACGACGTAGATACGCGGCCGTGTTCAAATCCTTGAGTTGGGCTACCGTAGGAACATCGATGAGCTGGTATTCCAAACAGGTCCGGACCTTTGTGAGGAAGTTGAGAGGATCTTCGCATTTGGAGGTGACTATACGCTGCAGAAATAAGATTGCCTCCGACGGAGTAAGTTGTGTAATGTCCTGAACGATCCGGTTGGGCAAGTTCCATCGTTCTGATGCAAGACCAGTATGTTCGGACAGAAGGATCTCCCACATGAAGCACTGAGCGCGGGTGTACCCTCTGCTGCACATGAACGTGTGTAGTACAGCCCCGGCAATATCTTCGACCTTCCGCGTGAGATAGATATCCGTGCACGACAAGTCGACTTCGTAAAGGCCCCACCATTGGTTCTTTAGGTTGCTGTGGAATCCAGAGTTCAGCGCCGAGTATACTCTGAGACAATCCTTACTGTCGCCGTTGTGGTTGTTGACGAGCTCGAGCAGCTCCTTGAGAGTCACAGAGTCATTCTCGGTACGGGCCCAGGAGCTGCGTGCCTCGTACAGGGCTTGCAACTTCTCGCCGATGATACGGATCTTCTCCGGCTTGACGCGGTCTAGCAGATTGAGATCTCTGAGACGGCGCTGTCCTTCGACTAGATCTGTGAACTCTTTCCGCGAGCACTCGAGACCGATCTGAAAGCAGCCGAGACCGGTGTAGTCGTCACCACGGGCAGAAAAAGAGAACGGGTTGGCCTGTGCGTCGTGGTTCTGCGGAGGAAGTGGAAAGTCTCCGATGAGCGCGGTGGCTTGGCCCTCGCTCTGCGGCTCTGCGATGGTGGTGGGCAACAGCGACAACCTCGCTGCCAAATCCGGAATCACCGGCTGCAGAGAGTCATATGCAGCCTGATGACTGCATGATCCTTTGACTATCCTGTCGTTCAACCGCCAGATATCGTGTGCTTTCATGACCTCGTCGCTCTTCAACCACATCAATGCCCCAAGGGGTTCTCCGGTAATGGTCTCCCGCGCTGCGATCTCAGCATGGTACAGCGCAGCCTTTGGTCCAATCCAGCTTATCGCGCTGTTGTATCTGCACCAGTTGAAGCTACGCTTGACCACTGCGTGCGTGAGCTCCGCATCGCTGTCGACCGTCTCCCACATCATGACCGTATTATTGTACAGAGACATCTGCTTGGCCAAAGCCCTGAATGCTCGGAGCATGTCTTGCATCTGGAAGTAATTGCAAAAGTCTCCATTAGCGAGAATAGTGCCATTGCGGAAGGCCATGCCGCTGATGAGCTCGAAGTCTATTTCGGCGCATTCGCTGACGCTCAGATAGGCTGGCGGAGAGACCTCGAGATAAACGGCGAGGTTGAGACCCTTGACAAACTTGACGAACTGGTTGAAGACGACTGGCTGAAAGTGAGCCTGCCAGTTGGCTAGCAACACACCGGTAAATGGTGACTGAGTGTCCTGCGGCCGCTTGAACTGTGTGCTCAGAGTCTGAGCGACTATGTCTAAGGATCGTACCATCTCATCATTGCTGGAGCTGCTGGGGTATCGTACACTGTCGGCCACATCCAGCCGGCCGAGAACGCGTGGGGACGTTGTGAAAGATGTGACGGCGTCCAGGACTCCCGTTTGAAGAGGATCCAGGATAACTGTTTCCCATTGTGACAGAAGACGAGCCTGGGCCGGAGTTGCTGGGTTCGCAAAACTTCCAAGATAGGCACCGAACGACTTTGGTGCTACCTGGAAGCCATCCTTCTGCGGGAGGCGTAACGGCTGAGAAGTACTCTTGAGCTCTTCAATACGTTCTGCAACGGGCTTGGGCAGCTTTGAAATGTGCTCATGTTTCTTCCGGAGAGATTTCCGGATGCTTGAGAATATGACGGTTGTCACGAACAGGGTACCAAGGACGACGGCGGACAATAGAATCGCGGCCAGCACCTTTATAGCCGGACATTAGCTCAAGTAATACAAGGAAAGCAGCTTTCGTATGCAAACGCACCCTCTCCCACCAGTTGTTGGTCATCTCATGCCATCCTATAGCATGCAGTCCCAGATATTCAACCGCCATGGTTGCGAATCCCGAGTCTGTGGTATCAAGGAGATTACAGGTGCAACGTTATAGGACAAGCAAACAAAGGGAAGAATGACGAACGGTGTGGGGAAATCTTAGTGAAAAGAAACGGAACGCTTCGAATGCGTGATGTTACCTACAATCAAGCGTGTTACAATACTCATATCTGCCTGGCCAGTGCGAACTTTATCGATCGCGTTACGTAGAGCATCCCTCCGATCTTGCACGGAGCAAGACCTGGAGGGAGAAGCAGGGTGTGAGAACAAGCCTCTATCCGCCCTCCACCCGATCATCGAGCCGCGTCTGGAAAACGTCCAAGCGCGGCACTGAACGTTTATGTGTCTCGCTCGACCTAAGTAGACCTCCATGCAGATCCCTTCATCGCCCGTTCCCCGTTTCTCGGTGCTGCCGGGGCGCTGGATGTTGCTAGGCGGCAGCTAAGCACAGTCGGGGCGTGCGGACGCAGACGGCGCTTATCCATGCAGGCCGGGTACAAGGGTGATGACATATGACGGATGGCGTCCTGCAGCTGCGCACGGGCTTTATATGCCGACATGCAAGGATTATCTGCACTAAAAGAACGACACTCCGTGACTTCCACCCGTGTCTCTGATTGTGCCACACGCCGACGCATGCTAACAACTTTGGAACCTCTAAAAGTGACACTTGCGGACCCCGAGTGTAGGCTTGCTGGGTATGTCGTCTAAGTTGCCGTCGCTTCGCTGTGCCGAGCTGGTCCAGAAAGCGCGAGTCTCGGCGTCGTCTCATGGCTCGAGATCATGCGTTCTGGTTGTGAGAATCTCTTCACTGAGGGCTCAGCTCATGCAGTGCTCAGGGTTGTCGAGTTTCTGTGAAACGTGTAAAGAGGTATCTTGCTTCATCTCACCTCTGTAGTACTGTTCTGTAGTTTCACTGTTTTGGATATCTCCTTGAAAACCAAACCAAGGGTCTATAGGCCTTGCTTCCTCTCTCTCTCTTTTTTATTTTTATTTTTATTTTTTGTTGAGGCTACAGAAGCTTCTGGCCTGATACGAGCGATACGCAGGCATCAGCGATGAGAGATTAGCAAATACTAATTACGTTGTGAAGTGAGCAAATAATAGAATTGGCAAGGTGATCTCATCGAAACCATAGAATACATTTTGTCCTTGCCCGATTCCGGCAAGACAAACAGCAATAGAATATTCATCAAACCATTCCCAAACCGTCCTTCGTATCTGTAACCCGTGACATGAAAACTCCGCGCTGAACCCAAAGCAAAAATCAAGAAGCAAGCGTTTTGCTTCCAGTTAAGTCAAACTTGGCAGCACAACACCGCTCAAGCCCCGACAGTCATTCAAGTTCAGTGCCTTCCAGGTATCCCGCGCGCACTCGTCCACAAACTTCTGTGCCGTCCACCCGAGCTCCGTCTCCGCGCGCTGAGTCGCAGCAACGCAGTAGCCCACGTCTCCGGCTCTCCTGGGCGCCTTGACGACGGAAAGCTCCTGCTGCGACGCCTTCTCGAAGCTAGCGATCACCTCTGCAACAGTCATGCCGTTGCCAGTGCCAAGATTGTATGATCGGAAGGCCTCGCGCTTGGGATCGGCGTACGCGGCTTCTAGAGCCGCGATGTGGCCCTGCGCCAGGTCGACAACGTGGATAAAGTCGCGTACGGCCGTGCCGTCGCGGGTCTCCCAGTCGGAGCCGAAGATTTCGAGGGCTGGCTTGGTGCCCTTGATCACGGAGGCAATGACGGGGAAGAGATTCGTAGGCTTCTGACGAGGGTCCTCACGCAGGATGCCGGAGGGATGGCAGCCCACGGGGTTGAAGTAGCGCAGGGCTGTGATGCGCATGCTGGGATCAGCCCTAGCGACGTCGGCTAGGATGGCTTCCGCAAAGTACTTTGTGCGGCCATAAGGGTTGGTAATGCCTTGGATGCCGTTGGACTTGATGGTCTTGTTGCCGTGCTCATCGAGCACCACCTCGTCAAAATGCACAAGATCGTCCTCATGCAGAGGCTTGCTTTCGTTGGCCTTGGCGCCGTAGACGGTGGCGGAAGATGAAAAGACGAAGTTCTTGATGCCAAAGTCTTGCAGAGTGATCAACAGCTCGATTAGACCACTGATGTTGTTCTGATAGTATGCGAGAGGGCGAGAGATTGACTCCGAAACTGACTTGAATGCAGCGAAGTGGATCACCCCTGAGATAATGGATCGAGATGCGGCGTAACTTGCTAATAGTTGACGCATGGCATGACTTCTGTAGTCAAGCTTGTGAAAACGCAGGGTCGGCACCATGATACCGCGGTCTTTGCAGTCTTCCAGGGCGAGAAATCTGATGCGTGACAGGACGTCCTCGTAGGAGTTGCTGAGATCGTCAATAATTATGACATTGTGGCCCTCCTTGAGGAGCTCAAGAGTCGTGTGCGAGCCGATGTAACCCATTCCACCAATGACCAAGACATATTTCTTGCCATCGTCAGCTGGCAAAGAGTCTGTGAACTGTGCCTCTGATGGAGATTGAGGGCGTGAAATCTCGGGAGAAGAAGGGACTGAGTTAGAGTCAAGAGAAAGAGTGGAGGAGGATGAAACAGATCGTAATGAGTGAGGCATGTTTGCGGTGAGTGAGTAATACTAGACTTACAAAAGCGACAGTGCAAAGAAGTCTGCGAAGGGAGTCGTAGCTTGAATGCAAACAAACGACTTGTTCTTGAGGTGGCATGATATAACAGCAAGAAGGCACGGCAGTCCACTAGACTTACATGTATGTTCCAGAGCCAAGTGGTAGATCCATGCATGTAGGCGCAAGATACCCTTCCTCCAGGATGACCAAATCGAGCAGTGTCTCGAACTGAGGGACTAAGGCGTGCATCTAGCCACGACCAGATCGTCTGGATCGCAGCTCCCACGTACCTGCGGGTGTCTGCAGATGCCGGAGCCAGACCCTGCAAAGTCTTCAAGACGTGATTCCTTGCGAGTGGCTGAGTCGAGAACAGAATCCGACCAAGCAAGCAAGCGAGTAATCACGCGAAAGATTCTTTACCGTTGTGGATTCCCACCAGGCGTAAGTTCACTCCACGACGTCTGGAGATCCTTTGGGATCACTTCCGGTCGTCCCGCGGTGTGGGCAGTCTAGGCCCAGAACCCTTCAGCTTGTGCCACTCTGATGCGAGTGTTCTTCGGTAGCGGCGTCTTCGGTTTGAGACGGACTGCCGTGACCTTGAAGGTGTGTGTCCTTTGGTTCGTCGGAGCGAGACCTGAGACATCTCGGACTGCAGACATCTACCGAGAGCTAACACCCAAGAGTCCAGCGTGAGATTCAATCACAGTAGACGCTGGCTTCCCTGGCATCCACGTTGTAGATACACGGTATTACTGTTGGCCGTTGAAGAGACGGGACGTTCATCTGGAACCCACGCAATCGCCGTTACGTGTCTTCAACTGATTGTCAACAGAATCACCTAGGGTCGTCACGGCAGTTGACAGAAAATTCGGCCAAGCGGTACCGTTATTGATTCCCGGCTTTTTACGGATTTTTCTCAGAACTTCCAGTCAATTTCACACTAACAAGGTTACGTGGAGGCGGGACGGATGGAGTATTCCACGCTTGGCGTCCCGAACTTTGACCTCTGGGTGCAAGCTCTAAATGGTCATGACCCTAAGTCCGGCAAGATTGGTGAGCCAACAAGCTGCTCTACACCGGTGCCGCAGCTGCGGTACCGGCAGTTTGTAGTCGTTGTGTCGAATTAGGCCTCTTGGCACGCAGCAAGGCGCGCCATTTTGACATCAAAGGAGCTGTAGTACGTATAGAGCTGATTGTATTGGTCGGTAGTGACGGCTTCTCTCCGAGTAGAGCTAAGGGCCGGTGTCTATGCCGATTAGTGGTGGCACTCATGCAGGTATGATCATAGGAATCGCCCTCATAGTCTGGAGAGGAATCCGAGTATAGAAGTTATCAGCATAAAGGTGACGTAGATCCCCTATTTCGTGCATGTTGGGGCTCAAAAGTGCATGGACGCATAAGCCACAGTGACATGCAGCGCAGCTCACAACGGCTTTATCGTTATGCATGGCTTTCTGGGGCTTCGCGCATGGACCATCAAGGTCTGCGGGTGACACGCACGATCGCGATCGCGTAACACAGATGATCTGCCCTGTCTGCCCTTCCTTCAGCTCCCCGCCCGTACAGGTAGCAGAATCTCAGAATGTGTAGTTAAGCGTTAGTAGCGCAGCAAAGAAACGATGGTCTTCTAGATTGCCGAGCATCGCTGAGTACTACCTCCGTCGGCATGGTCGTCGAAAGAACTGCAACGCCGTGGGACGGCTTAGCACCAAATCCATTGCAATTCCATCGTATCGACGGAGAGTAAATGTCGCGGTTAGAGTTGTAGCGGCTTTGCGCGATTCTACAGGGATGCTCGGGGCCGCCTGGTGAAGCGTTATGAGATATGTTGAGCCAAATGTCTCAGCCTACTCGAACAGTTACTTGCGTGATCACTGGCATGCTGTAAGTGGTCTTGCCGTCACGAAAGCGGCTGGAAGCCCCTAGAGGGGAGCTTGTGATCTCATGGTGCGCGAGACCGCAAGAACAGGGTGCGGTGACATTCCATCTTGCTGGAACTGGTCAACTGCCGGAGAAGTCCGTGCGCTCCCATAACACACGTTTTGTAAGGTGTATTATTCGCGTGTACACATTGCGAAGAGTATCCTTTCGCTACACAAGCGTACGTTGCTCACTGTTCGTCCGTATATAGAGTTCCAGGCCCTTCTTTCGAATCACTGGGTAGTTGATGCATAAGTGAGACACGCGGGGACGTGGGAGTGGGACGAACGGAGCATTTCACGCTTAGCGTCCCAGACTTCGACCTCTACACGCAGCTCGTTTTCACAAGTTCTGGATCGAGCCACTGCACAAGGTTGTCACGTAAGTAAGGTGTGGCCTTATCACGAGAACGGACGCAGAACACGTACTTTTTCCTTTCTCCAAGCACTACCGTTACTCTTTCTCGACTCCGCGCAAGACCACGGCATCAATCATGAAGATCTCTGCTACGCTCCTGCTCGCAACAATCGCACTGCCTTTAGTAACAGCGCACGGAAGCGGTGTTGGCCCAAAGGAAAGGCTACCGAACATGAAGAAGGCTTGCGACTGTCCGCTGCCCAACTGCCCACCACTCCTGAACAGCAAGAGTGTAAGTTGGCTCATCAAGCAAACGGAAGGATACAACAAACACTGACCGAAGCGTCTCGAACAGCTCTGCGAATGTCAGAATGCAGCAGCTTGGGCCTGCTATACCGAGGCCAACGGCGGGTGCCCAAAGCCCAAGGACAAGGTGTGAACTCTACGTCGTGACGATCAAGCGAACGATGGTTAAGATATCTTGTGCAGAAGTGCTAGTCCGTGCCGTTTGACGAGAACTGGGGCTATACTTGTTGCGTCCAATAACTCTTTGTCCAGAGGTTGAATGTCGTTCGCATGTGTTGAGCACCCTGTATGTAACACGAAACGAAGGGCTGCAAGCGAGGCGCATGCTTGCGGTAGTCCTGTCTGTTCCAAGTTGGGATACATTCCCGTACGAGGGCGTTCTCCTACTGCATGAGCCCATATTGGAGTGCTGGGGTCAAGAGCCTGGTTAGGCCATAGCTCGCTCATTCTGGCTATCGCGGAATGTTCGCAGTCGAGGCATGCATTGGCGACGGCCGAGACCTGCGAAGCCTTCCCCGTCCCTGACTACGCATCAGGGCCGGCGTCAGGACCGTGGCGTTCTGTGGCGGCGGATAGGGTAACCAGAGGTGCGGGGCTCACGCCTGGAATCCACGCCTGTGCGTGCAAGCGGCAACCAGAAGCCAGCTTTAGGTTTGGCTGCGTGTCGAGTAGCCGATTATGGCTTGCCCGGATTGTCAACACCGTTGTCGAAGATCAAGCGACCGGGCGGTAATGAGCGTCAGGCAAAAGACTTTGCGTGGCGGCCACTATACTTTAACCGCCTTTGAGGTGTGTGGAAGTGCGTATCATACTCTACTTAGCCCACCAGTCGCTCACTGCGTCGCAAGCCTTGCTCGCATTGCACACAATGAAGCTCTGTACACCTGTCTTTGTTGGCTTTGCCCTCATCGCCGGCTTGGCCAAAGGCGCCGGTAAAACGTCGACGACCACACCCTCCAAGCTCAAGACCACGTCCACGTCTTCTAAGACCACCTCCACTTCAGCCAAAACCATATCTGCATCCGCCACATTTACATCTCCATCAGTGGCGAGCTCGCTTCCAGCAAGCACAACAACCAGCTCAACGTCTTCCTCCGGCGCAATTTCTAGTACGCCCACCTTATCCGCCTCGTCCACCGCCTCTCCCGTCAGCGGTGCCACGGTCGACCAAACGATTCTGGTGTTTGCGCGCTCGTCCACCGAAGCTTACTCGGCGTATTCTGGCCTCCTTGCCTATGGCATTCCGTATCAGCTAGTCATTGTCCCCCAGTCCGGCATAACGCTCCCGACGCTGAACTCCTCGGACACGCATGGCAACTATGCAGGCATCATTACCCTCAGCGAGGTTTCGTACGACTATGACGGCACATGGGCACCCGCCATCACCACCGACCAATACAACCAGCTCTATGCGTACCAGACCTCCTTTGGCGTCAAAATGGTGCGCCTTGATGTGTACCCAGACGCTCAATTCGGTACAACGACTGCAATCTCCGGTACTGGATGCTGTAGCACTGGTGTAGAGCAGCTTATAAGCTTCACTAACCTTACTGGGTTCTCCACGGCCAACCTTGTTTCGGGAGCGACCATGACCACCCAGAGCTTGTACCACTATCCAGCAACCATCACCGACACGACGGGCTCAACATGGCAAGTCGCTCAGTTCGCTCCAGATTCAGCGGGCCAGTTCACCGGCTCAACCACCGCAGCGGTTATCAACAATTGGTCGGGCCGCCAGCAAATGGTCTTCTTCACCTCGTGGGCCACCCAGTGGTCTCCTACTTCCAACTTTCTTCAACATGCGTATATGTGCGTTACCCTGTTTCATTCCTGTGCTTCCCTCGTCTTGGCTAACCCCGAAGCAATGCAGCCACTGGATGACTCGCGGCGTATTTTTAGGAGCTAGAAAGACCTATCTCAGTACCCAAGTAGATGACGTTCATCTCACGACCGGCTTATACCAGCCGAACGGGTCCTTCTTCCGTCTGCGACCTGCGGATCTCCCACCCCATGTTAGCTGGATGGCAAGTCTCAACTCTCGGCTCCCGGCTGGCTCCAAATACAAGATGGAGCTTGCCCATAATGGAAATGGAGACATCATCAACGCCACAAACACCGAGTACAATGTCAATGTCGATGTTTGCGATCCAGTTGACGCCGTGTATCCCGACGACCAGTGAGTCAACAATCAGTACAACCTCTGTTCATCTCTTAGCCGAATGCTGATCGTTGTGCTTGAGGCCGGACACCGCGCTAGAGTTTCAGAAGCCTCTCGGCACTGGTACCAATTTCTGGCCAGCAACTCTCGATGGCGAATCATTGGTATCGTACAACTGGAGTCTTACATGTGCTAAGGTCGATAGACTTTTGACTTGGTTCACGAACACGGCCAACCGAGATGCATTCTCCCACATCTCTCACACGTTCACCCACTTGAACCTCGACAACGCTACGTACAGCGATACGTTCAATGAAATTACTTTCAATCAGGCATGGTTGAAGCAAGTCGGAATCTCCGCCGGAACGTAGGTCATTGAGGTTGAGGATCTTCTCTTTCGGACGACATTTGCTGACCTCGTACCTGCTAGCTTCTCGCCCAACGGTCTAGTCCCTCCTGCCATCACTGGCATGCATAATGGTGATGCGATCAATGCGTGGATGGCCAATGGTATCACGCAGGTCGTTGGTGATAACAGTCGTCCTTCTTTGCTGAATCCTACGAACCCGTACTGGGCGTTGATTTCCGACATACCCAGTAATGGATATGCTGGCTTGACCATCATCCCACGCTGGCCTACGACGATTTACTACAACTGCGATTTACCGGCCTGTACGTATTCACGTGTATCACTGTCGAACACAATTGCTCACCCTCTCGACACTCTAGGCACTACACAGGAATGGATAGATACTTCCGCGGGGAGCGGCTCGTTTACCGATCTTCTCAATTACGAAAGGTTTACAACCTCACGATACCTCCTTGCGTTGCGACAGGACCCGTATATGTTCCATCAGGCCAACTTAAGATCGTCCGACGTCCCCGGTACTACCGTCGGATCTGTCACTGTCGTACGTATGCTCTTAGTCAAACGCTTGTTTTGCATGTGGTAGAAGGTTGACCCTAACCGTCTTCACTAGTATTCGCTGATCCAGATCTGGGTTGAGACAGTTACGCAAGAAATGATGAGACTCACCAACTGGCCTATAGTAACCAAGAAGCACGACGACCTCGCCCAGTTGTTCCTACAGCGCATGGCCCGCGACAACTGCAACCCCAACCTCACCTACATGTACTCCTCCGATGGCACTCGCATTACCGCCGTTACAGTCACCGCTAGCGGCAATACCTGTAGTGCTCCGATTCCTGTAACACTGCCTACGTCCGCTTCAACTACGGGCACCGTTACGAGGGATCAAGTCGGCAGTGAACCGCTGATCATATGGGTAACCCTCAGCGGCTCTCCGGTCACTCTTACGCTGTCCACGCCTGTTGCACTCTGATTTGAGCGAAAAGGATTAATCAGTACGCTATGAAGACATCGTTGATGTTACTAGTAGGGTAGTAGCGAATTCGGTCTAAAACGTCGATCAGAGTGTTGAATCCAAGTGCGAAAACTGATCTGCAAAAATGTGACGCAAATCCCTTGTTGCCCATGCAGTGCCGTGCAGCTGTAGTTCAAAAGTGCAGGGACGCATAACACAGTGCGGTCCACAAGCGCCTTATCCCTACTCATAGGATTCGGGATTTTCCCCACAATCCATTGAAATCTGCAGGGCGCGATCACAATTGCGTGCGAAGCAGAAACGATTTGCCGGCCAGTCTCCCATACCCTTGCGAAGTACAAATCCCGAGACCGGGATTCCAGCGTCGTGAACGGGACCAAGGCACGGCGATCTACAAGATCCAGTCGAACCCAGTTTTGGTCACGCTTTGGGGGCTGCTTGGTAAGCGCTACGGAACCACTCCAGAGCAAATGTTCCAGCCTCCTCGAACGGTCACTCACATGTTCTGAGTGGTGTTCCCACCACGAAAGCGGCCGGAAGCCCCTAGAGAGGAGCTTGTGATCTTATGAAGAGACCCTGAAGCAGGGTCCGGTGACATTCTATCTTGCTGGTACTGGACGCTAGCTCGTTGATGCGGAAAGTGACTGCTCGCGGATGTTAGGGAACGGCACATCGAGTGACGGGTGGTGCACACCTGGAAAGGGGAGATGGAACTCGACTAGATGACGCAATTCTGGACCATGACCACGAATCCTGGTTACGGAGCAGCGAACCTAGGCAGCTTCGGAAAAAGGGAGAGACAATACTGCTTCTCCTTGAGTCTAGATGGTTTGCGAAGCGTTGCACTTGGCTGTTGATGTCTTGATCTTGTTTGTTCTACCTTTCGAGCAACAGTCTTTCCATGTAGATCTCACTGGTTCTGAGACAATGTACACCGGTCGCAAGTCTTCGTCAGACGTCTCGCACGTAGTGCCGAGAGTCGAATGGCAGTCACGACGAAGCTATTGTAACGCTGAGAGACAATAGCAGACCTTGGAAGATCCAACGCAGCGGCAGCGAAATGCTTTCTTGGCACCTCCGCGATCCAAACACCTGGCAGAAGGCAATACCAACTGTGTGGATTCTTTTTGGTACACGTGACATGTGAAGTAGTCATAACCACGCAGTCTACTGTAACCCACAAGGTATCCATGCTTTTCTGTCCTACAAAAGCGGAGCTATTGTTCTCCCATAGCCTGCACGAACAACTTCCACCCTTCTTCAAACCGTTCATAATACCTCTCGCTCAACTCCGTAACAAACAAAATCTTCGCTCTGTGCCTCAGTTCCCTCACCGTTCTCCTCACGTAGTCTTGGGGCACGGAGTGCATGATAAAGCAACATTTGCTGCGATCGTAAGCGTGCAATTTGGTGACCTCGTGTTGAAAGGACGGGGAATGGTAACGGACGTAACTCTCCTCAAAAATCACGGTGATGTCGGGGCCTGATAAGGGAGCGGTTATGGTGGCGAACTTGGGGTCGGGAAGGGTGCCAGGATTGTGTATTACCTTGAGCAAAGCACGAATACATCAGCACATGCAAATGCGCAAAGGAAGAATGACAGCGAAGATGAAATATTTCTGCAGTCCATGTAGAATGTGGATCGGGATAGGTGCAATATGGAATGCTCACCATTCTCCCGCCTCCAATCCCCTCAGCACTCTTTACCACCCAACTGATCCTCCTCAAGTATTCTGCCTTCGCCTCATCGTAACGATTCGGCGTCTCGTCGAAGAAGATCCCCCTACCTCAACACCTCTACCCCGGTAAACTTTAGCCCATCCTGCATAGATCTCAACATCCCGCGTGACCTCAGCAACAGACCGTCTGCAGTAATCGATCCTGCAATAGCCGAGCAAAGTCACGTTTGCGTACGCTGCTAGGCGGGGATCTCGTCGACGTAGTGCGAGGCGGAGAACCAGCTGCTTTCGCCAGGGCCTGAGTTCGGGTTTAGGATTATGATGAAATGCAGGCTTGCGTAGGCGGAGATGCTGTATGAACTACGTCAGTCACCATATCAGGTTGTTGTGCTGCAGGCTTGCGCCGAGTCGGGATGAACTGATAGCAGTGACACACTGGGCGGAAGAAGGAGGAGAAAAAAGAAGAAAAAAGAAAAACGGGAAAATAGAGAGAAGCGTGACTTACGCTTCATGCAATGGACGCCATGTGTCAGGCGTCGATGGATAGATGTATAGCGGAACGACGATTACGGGGTCAGTTGCCATTGTTGTATGAATGGTAGTAGTGAGACGGCAAGGATTCTATTGGCTTAGTTGTGGTTTGCAAAAAATATGCGGGAAGAGAGCCGTCAAGCCGTTATGCCGACGCGAGGCTTCATTACTTTTAACTGCATTCCTGCAGACACGAACGCGCGCCGTCAGCACAGGGGTAAGCAGTGCTTGAACACTGGGAACGTGTCAGAAAGACAATGGTTTACTATTGAGCAATGCTTTCCGACACGAATCGTCCACTACACAAGCCACGCCTCACTGTCCCACGCCCAGGGTCTAACGGTGGCGGAAGCCCAGCCGGTGACTCAACTCGGCATGACGTCAATAAACTTCGTCCAATTAGCAGCGAACCCTTCGTAAGGATCCATGCTCCGGACCGTCAGGAACAGGTACGCTGCGTGCTGGCTCATCTGGTCTACGAGGTGCTGCAGATCACCGCTGCTGTCCTTCTTAGCAGGGATAGAATGGATGATTTGGCTGTAGTGTGTGCGGGCTAAAGGTAAGGAAGAGAGGGAGGACAGTTGGGACCAGTAGGCGTAGTAGGCGTCTTCGAAGACGACGGTGATGTCAGTGGTGGAGAGGTTGAAGAGGGTGGAGGGAACGGTGCCCGGGTTGTGGATGACCTGTGCAGTGGTTAGCGGACAGGACGCTAGAGGTGGGAATGTCTTGACTGTAGGATGGTGCGCCGTGCTTGATGCTGATTGAAGGGGTATATGTGTTAGCTTGCTTACCGTCCTATTTCCCTGCAACCCAGACGAGTTCTTCGCCGCCTCATCGACGGTATCCATGTACGCAGCGGCCTCAGCCGAATACTCATACGGCGCCTCGTCAAAAAATATGCCATCCATGGCCATGCCCGAAGCATTCCTTAGTGACGCCTATCCAGAATATGTCGCCATGTCTGGTATGCACGTATCCAATTGTTCGCACATTGCAATAGGCATTCAGTTTCTGAATTGACGACACGAAGTCATCGCCAGGATATGATGAATTACCGGGACCATCGGCGGGATTAATGACGACAATGAACTTGAGCTCAGGGTGAGTAGCTAGTCTGTGGCATGGATATCAGAATCTGCTTTCAAGAGGAAGTTGCATATACAGCGGAGATGAATAGACATACTGCCGAATGAGTGGATCCCATGCACCGGACGCAGGGTAAACATACAATGGGAGTAGGACTGTAGAGGGAGGCCTTTCGGGTAGTGGTGTCGCCTGGTAACGATAAGGACGCAAGGAACGACAATGACAATGGCAATGATCAAGGCAATAACAGCGGAGGCGACCCAGAAGATCTTGGACCGTCTCTTCTGTCTATGCAAGATTCGACTGGGAGCTTCCATGATCTCAAAAGGTAAATAGAGAACCACGTAGGCTTAGTTTTATGTTTACAAGGCGTACGTAGCACTAAACTACTGAGCGGGATTGTGAGGAGAAATATAGAAAGAGGCGGTACCTTTCTCTAGGATCTTACTCAACAGGTTAAGCACAACGTACCCCACGGGCGAGCCGGTCACTGTGCCAAGCCCATACCAAACTCTCACTACATCTGTTATAACGTAAACCGCGGGGAAGCGAGACACCGAAACTCGTCTTTTCAACTTCTAACCCTCCTACAACCAACAATGAGTGCTTCTACACTAGATAAGCAAGTTTATACCGAAGCTGATAACGTGTTTCATAGGCTCGCGGGCCAACCCAAGCTCGCGGGCCGCCCCACCAAGATTGCGCACCTCTTCATGTAGACTACTCAGTACCACAACAAGTCACTGTATTGTTCCGGATTTTACTGTGTTATTCAGAGTCTCCGCTATCTTCTACGCCTACAGTCTCTGCCTGGCAGGTGCGAGAGTTATGTCCAGTCTTGCCGCAACGCCCGCAATGCCTCTCCGCGCGAGCCCTCTTTGCTGGCTTCTTACCCGCCAGTCTCGTTGGGAGCAAGCAGATTGGCTACCTCACCTACCGTTAATGTCTCCTCACTCCGAATATACCTCCTCTTACGATTTCTACGCTTTGTTGCTGCCTCAGCTGCCTGTCGAAGACTAGCCATTTCCTTGCGCATCAACACCATATCATGCATCACCTTTGCAGAGCCCTTCTCAAGTCGATCAAGCGACTCAATAATGGAAGCAGGCGAGGAGCTCTTGTGCCTTCGAATCCGGTTGCGAATAAGCGTTGATTGAGCCTCTATCTCGTGTGCGTTGCTCGGTGTTCTGGATTCCCACGGGCTGTCCTCTAGTGCAGCTGGTGTTGGCGTGCGGATCTCCAGATCAAGCTTCTATAACACAGCTTCTGGGTCGTGTGGGACCAGTCCAGCGCCTCGGAAGCTTGCGCAGATGTTTTCCTTTGTAAACGCCTTGTCGAAGGCTGCTTTGAAGGCTGGTAGGAATGCTTCTTTTTGACATGGTTGGTGTGGTTGCGCGCCAAGCCTGAGATCTCATCCCCGTATGCCCGCTTCAGCGGCGACAAGCAGCCCACATCAAGTGGCTGCAGCAGATGCGACGAGTGCGGGGGCATGCAAAGAGTGACAATGTTCTCCTCCTTGCAGAGTTTGTGGAACTCGTACGTGTTGTGGCTCTCGTGGCCATCAACAATCAGCAGCCGGTGCGTGCCCACAGTACGCGCCTTTGTATGCTTGTTAAAGTGCTTCAACCACGCAATTGCAAGCGCATTTGTTGTCCAGCCGTTGCTGCTGACCTCGATAACCCAGTCGCGGGGTATGTCCTTGTCCTCGTACCAGGCAGAGATCAGTACCTTGCCCACAAAGATAACAAACGGTGGAATCGTCCACCCTGCTGCGTTGATTCCCTGGATCACTATAACCCACTCGCGATTGCCTGGCTGGACTCTCTTCCGTTTGCCACCACGTCTCTCTGAGCCTGTAACAACCAGCTAAGACGAGATGACACCCATCATAAAGCCTGTCTCGTCAAAGTTGTAGATGTCGTCGTCCTGGATGCCGTGCTTCTCCTTGTAAGACTGAACAAGTGTGAACCACGGGCTGATAGCCCTCGCATCCTCGTTCAAAGCTCGCTGGCGATCGTGAGGACGGCTCCATCGGGTTTTAAGCTCATGTGTACGCGCGATAAAGTTGTCCACCCAGTTCTTGCCTACTGGCTTCCCACTACGCTCTGCTAGCAAATCATTAGCCATATCTCCCACCATGTCCCTTGTAGGCGCAAGTCCTCTCGAGTCTAGCTCAAGTACGTATCGAACAATAGCCTCCTCTTCAGCCCTAGTGAGCTTCCATGCTACAGGCGTATAATCGCGTTTTGACGTAGTCCCGGCGCGTCGCTTCTAGAGAGAGGTTCGGGGAACATTATAGATTGTTGCAGCGCGTCGCTCGCTTAGGGTCGCGTCATCTTCAAGCGCCTGTATAGCTAGCGTGAGCCTGGCTTCAGCAGAGGAGAAGTCTGTGTTGTAATGTTGAGGCATTGCGGTTGAAAGTTGATGGGTGCGGAATCTTGGTAGGGCGGCCCGCGAGCTTGGGTTGGCCCGCGAGCCTATGAAACACGTTATAAAAGGCTAGTAAATAGGAGTAGACCGGGATAAAACGCGCGATTTTGGTAGGGTAGGCAACGGATTTGCCCGCTCGAGACCCGGACCTTTTGAATGCGGGAATAAGTAGTCAATCTTGGCGTTGACCGCCCCAATAGGGTATGCGGCTGCCGATTCCTCGATGAGCCAAGAAAATATCCGGGGCGAGCTCAAGCATGACGACAGCTAAGAAGCGAACTCCGATGACCAGGCTATCGCATGCATAAGTGGAACCGGAATCAAGGCTACGGAAGGCATCTGATCTACATGATCTACACTACATGAACAGATCATTTTCGGATCATGTACGCTAATTCGATTAGAAGAATCCCTAGCGACCACCTTGTAGTGGTAGAGGAGAAGTATGAATCGTACACAAATCGAACATCATGCCGATCATCAGCTGAGTCCCTAGGTCAAGCTAGGATCGAGGGGACAGTCGTTCTTGAGCGGGTGCCGGTACGCTTTCTGTTGGTTGCTAACAACAGCCAGGATATTGCAAGGGAAGTAGCGCAGCCTTCGCCAACCAAATACAAACACTGTTCCGTTCCTAACAATTTACCAGGCTTACAGCGATTACGTTACTGCATTGTCATCGTATGTGGCTTGTAGCTGATCTTTCACTCCGTTAGCCTAATGACCTGTCGGAAAGGGAAGGAAATGCTGCTAAGTGAGGGAATGCCGCAGGAGGCTCATCGAATAAGGTATCTCATGTACTATGACCGGGACCTCAACGAACACAACCCAAATATCACTCGAATGTCGCCATCCTTATAGTGCTTGTTAAAGGCACGCTTGACTGTGTCTATGATGCGATCGGTAACCGACACCAAGGCTGTGGGCTCTCGATTCAATTTATCGGCATGCTTTCGGAACTCCCCGAGGGGCTCTGTATCGGATAACGAATGGCAGGGTGGTGGTCCGGCTCCGGTGGACACTGATCATGGGCTGCGTGAGGATGGCCATATCGACCTGGATGGGAATCTTCTGCATACGGATCCCGCATTCCGCTGGGATGACCGAAACCGGGAGGGGCACCGTCTGGCCATCGAACTCGGCACTCTCAGCGTACTATATAGCAAGATAATAAAAGAACCAACAACTTTAGGTACTTTTAGATAATACAAGGATCATTATACAGTTAGGTTCTCGCGCAAGACACAGAATCACTGAATTTGATGGGCAAGAGAGTGATAGATGACATGCGGACTAGAGACAAGCCTTAGGGCCTGACGAACTGAACAGCTGTATCATATGTGAACCCAACCAACTTCGATCGACCTGTTGAAACTCGTATCCCGAGCGAACCACAGTTGTGTAGGGTTCGTTCCCATTACCCGCATTCAGCCCGACTTGGCAACCTTGATGTTGACAGTTCCGATAGCACCCGAGTCCATGTTCTGATCAGTGGCTTGCACCATATAGTTGTCATCGACTTCCGAGACGGTGAATGTATTGGTCTGGGAGCCCCATGGGCAGCTCCAATAGATATGACAGACCTTGGCGTCGCCATCGTAAATATCGTAACTGCCCTCGGTGCCGCTGCTAGAATCGGAACGGCCGCATGAGGCGATGCCCATTTGACCAGAGGGCTTGGCCATCTGCTGCTCTACCTCGCTATCCGAGATGTCATTGTCCTTGTTGTTCCATTGGTAGAATTTGCCCCTGGAGTGACGCAAAGTGTCAGCGGATATCATGCTACGAGTTCTGCAATGCTAAAGCTAACAATTGCTTACCACATGACATTGGCCTGCTTGACCGTGAGATTGCCGGACTTCAGCATGTTATGAATGATCATGTAGATCCATTGAGCGTAAGCCATGGCGACTACGGTCGGTTCTAAGCGGCAGGTAGGGAAATAGTTCAAGTGGGAATCGAGAAGGAACAATGTATGGATGTTAGGCTTGTGTGACCTTTGATTGCGAAGGATGGGCGTGAAATCCTCGAGGACAGCTACTCATTATATGGTTAGGATCCGGCTTAAATGCCACTGAGCACCGCTAGTGCCACCTAGCTATATGCGGTCAAGTGCAGCGGGTTTGGCGGTACTAGATCGCGGCTCGGCTGGTACGGACCGGGACATCTTCTCCGCCTTGTCCACAGCGGGGTCTGCTGTGGATTGAGAGGCTCTCCTCATTCCGTGATCGGTTGGTGCTGCTGCCTCGGCTGCAGGCAGCTAACAAAGGTCTAGTAGCGGAGGGTGGGCAACGTCATTTACGTTGATCAGTTGTCCTTCATTTGTTCCCTTGGTGTGAACGTGTCAGAAGGGTGCCATGACAAAAGCCCGGCCCCACGTTTTTCTTGTGAAGCATACGAGGGATAACGTGTTTCACAAGCGAGTCGGCCACCTTACGAAACTAGAACGCCTGCGCAGCGACATGGCGCAACACCACAACAATGTAACGTTGTTCATCAGTACCCCGCGCATACCAGTACCCCGCGCACTTTCCCGACGCGACACCACTTCCATGACCAATTGCACAACCATAATCGCTCAAATACACCAGAAACAGTTCGTAATCTAGAAATCGGACGTTTCTGCTTCGACTTGGTACGTTCGAATGTTATGCCCAGGCTTTCCGCATTTCCGACAGCGCCGAACCGTCGCCAGCCTGTCACCATTGCTACCCCGACTTTCACCCACACCTCGCCCTTGCTGCTCTATGATCTCCTTCTGAGCCACAATAGCCCTTGCACTTTGTGCAGTTACTGCACCTCCACGATATACCCGAGACTTTCTGGCCCTCCGGCGCTTGCTAAGGGCTTCGTTAGCCTTCTGAAGAACGCGGTTCTCTGCAGTTAAAGGGTAACCGAGTAGGCTATTGCCTCAATCCCTTTCGCCATCTGCTCGACAGCCGAAAAAATGGGCGTTGGAGAACTTCCTTAATGGCCACTGATTTGGGACTTCACTAGCTCGGACTGAGAGATGGCTTCAGTCGGGTTGTGTGGCGTCTGAGATACCCAAGGGTCGGCGTTGGCCGTAGGGGATCTCGCGGGTGTTAGTGTCCGCAACTTCACATCAAGCCTAGAAGCTACGACTTGCGTGTCGAATGGGATGAGACCGGCCCCCGGAAACCCCCGGCTATGCTGTTCGTAGTCATAGAAGCTTTATGCGCCGCGTGAAATGCCAAAAGAACTCGACCTTAGTGATGTGGTTGATATATGCCCGGATGAACGTCCCGATTTCTTTGCCGTACGCACTTTTGAGCGGGCTAAAGAAGCCGACATCAAGAGGCTAGGTAATGTGGGAGGAATGAGGAGGGAGACAGATAGTAAGCCTCAAAGTCGACCGACTAGTGACTCTCGTGCCCGTCGAGCACTAGCATCCGATAACTACCCTTTGTGCGCGCTCTAGTATGCTTGTCAAAGTGTTTGACCCAGTCCAGGCCTGTCTCGTTGTCTATCTACCCATTCGAAGTGGGTTTGATAGCCCACGAGTCGGGGAGACCGCCCTCGGTGTACCAACTGGCTAGGTAAAAGGTGCCTTGGACCAGCAAAGAGGGCACGTCGAAACCGTCACCACTGACACAAACAATCGCCGTTGCCCATCCCCGATTGCTAGGTTCAACAGTCTTGCCTTTGCCACGTCGATCAGAGCGCGTAACGACCATCGGAGGACAGATTATGCCCATCATAAATCCGGTGGTTAACCCTGAGAAACAGGCGAACCCACGCGCTCACGAGTTCGGCATCCTCGCAGAGGGCTCGCTGGAAGTCGTAGGCGCGCGAGAGACGCGTATAGAGCTCTTCCCTTCGCTAGATGAAGCGATAGGGCCACTGTTTCCCGACGCGTCGCGTGCCTCGCGACGTGAGGATGCGATCCGCCATTTCTCTTACGTCTTCGATTAAGGGCGGAAACCCTCGCGAGTCCAAGTCTAGTATGTATTGAACTACCACCCCTTCTTCGACCGCGGTTAGAACCTGGACAGCGGGCCGACGTTCGGCAATCGGAGTTGCGCCATTCATTCTGTCGCGGAGGGTTGATTCGGGCACATTATAGAGCTTTGCAGCGGCTCGGCGGCTTAGTTTACACGATGTTCGGATAGCCTCGACAGCCAAGATGACTCGCGCTTCGGTCGTTTGGACCTGCATTGTTTCTTGTAGGAAAATCGTATGTTAAAGTAGTGTCGCGTCGGGAAAGTGCGCGGGGTACTGGTATGCGCGGGGTATGATACCTCGCCAAAAGTCTCGGAAGTCTCCGAATCTGAATCCCACCCTCAGATGCACCACCCCATGTTCTGTACCCACAACACTGGTAATTCACTAGCAAATTAAGTACAGAATAATTCAAACAGTGGAGAGTTGCATAGCCACCCAGGAATATTGATTTTCTTTAGTATCTGGTATACTAGCCATCATTTTGCAGGCAAGCCTGGATCCTATCCACCATGCTTATAACACAGTTGTACACTTTGTTGCTACTGATATGATCCCATGTATGAACTAAAGCATCCTCCATCCTCTCATGTACAAAGTCATCACCACCACTCCATAGATCCATGCCAGGATAGCGCTGAAAACCCTCCTTCTTTAGTATAGCCCATACATGCTCAATAGGGTTCAGATCTGGTGAGTATGGAGGCCAGTCTTTCAGTAGTTTGATGCCTTCTTCTTTGAAGAAGGCTGCTGTCTTTCTAGCTGTGTGGACTCCAGCACCATCTTGCTGAAATAGTAGCCCTTTCTGGTATATAGGAAGTAGGCCCATAGTAAGAGCATCAATATATGAGTTAGCTAAGTAACCTTGCCTCTTTGATTCCATATCCCTACGCATAACAATCAATTCAGTCTTCTAGTTGCTATGTATGCCAGCCTATATCATCACACGTATGTCCTTGCTCTTGTTGAATGGTTGTACCTTATCCCTTTGGTATGCTTGGCCAGAAGCACGCCATACATAGGCAGCTGGTTTGCCAGATCCACGTTCTACAGAGCACTCATCTGAGAAGATGACTTTTAGCTAGTCTTCAACAGTCCAATGCTTGTGTAACTCGCACCATTCTTTCCTCTTTTTGGCTGAGGCCTCTGATAACAAAGGACTCTTCTTAGCAACCCAATCCTTAATGCCCTGGGCCTTCAGAACCCTGTAGATGGTAGTGTGGCTGCAGTCTAGCTGGAGGTCCTTCAGAAGCTGCTTATAGGTGTGGAAAGGGTTCTTACGTGCATAACGAAGAATTGCACACTTTGTGCGCTCTGTGCAAGCTTGTGGACGGCCTGAGCGAGGCTTAGAGACACCGTGTGGTTGTGTAGAGGCGTTGTTGATGGTCCTGTTAATAGTGGAAACTGCCACGTTGAAGGTGTCGCGTATCTGACACTGTCGCATTCCAGCAGCAGCAGCCCCTATGATCTGGTTTCTCGTAGCTGGTGAGAGCTCAGTCCGGCGACGTCGATTACGCGATATTACAGCAAGAGCACGACTCTGAGGCGCCATAGTGGTAGTTGAATTGATAGAGTTGTTTCTGGTTGACGCGTTGCGACGATCTACCGCGGAGAACTTCCGAGACTTCTGCCAAGGTATCATACTGATGAACCACGTTATTTAGTTTGACTTCTTAATATACTATTACTCTATTGGCTTAGCTCCTTACCGATTACGCGATACTTTTTAACTAAAGCCTTCTTCATTTGTAGGACTACAGTACTAGAGCGGAAGTATCCGCGATTGCCGTATCCGGCACCCCGCAGCCGTAACTCTTCAAGAAATTCGTTCGTTCACGACACACGTAGTCCTTATAGAGATTGGACCGTATAGCCTTCTAGACACGGCGAATCTGTTGACGTAGTGGGCGAAATGGTATCTATTCAATATCTGGTATACCAGCCTTCCGCATCAATTATAGCTTGGATTCTCTTAGGCATGCTCTTGATGCAACTACAAGCAATCTTCTAGTCTATCTCTGACCAGGCATGAACAAGAGCATCTTCCATCCTCTCTGCAATAGCATCTTCACCTCCTGTCCATGTCTCCATGCCTGGGTAAAGCTGGTATACGCGCTCTTTGAGGTGGGGCCATAGATGCTCGATTGGGTTGAGGTCAGGAGAGTATGGAGGCCATCGCTCAAGCAAGTCTACCCCAAGCTCTTGAAGCCATGCTTTGATAACGTTGGCTGTGTGGATTGGAGCGTTATCATGTTGGAAGAGCAAGCCAGGCTTCCAAATATATGGCAAAGCATGCTCTAGAACCGTAAGGTAGCACTCGGCTGAATACCCTTGCTTTGGGGACTTTGGATCACGTCGTAGAACCATAAGGTCCGAGGACTCGTGGCTCTGAATTGCAGCCCAGACCATGACACGTATCTCCTTGCTCTTGTTGTAGGTTTGCAGTTTGTCGTTGTGGTATTGCTCTCTTGGATAGCGGAATACCCACCGCCGCTTATGGCCGGCTCCTCTCTCGACTGAACACTCATCCGAAAAGAGCACCTTTTGCCATTCTTCCTCGGTCCAGGAAGCGTAAGTTTGTGCCCACCTCAAGCGCGCAGTCGCGGACTTCTGTGTGAGAAGTGGTCGCTTCTTTGCAAGCCATTTCTTGATCCCAAACGGCTCAAGAACTTGGCGGATAGTCCAGGTAGACTGCGTAAGCTTAAGCTCCTTCTGGAGCTGTTTGTAGGTCAGAAAAGGGTGCTCTCGTGCGTAACGAGTTATCCGACGTGCCCCTCGGTCTGAAGTCAGCTTTGATCGGCCGGCGCGAGGTGAGGACTCTCCGTGGGGCCGTAAGGACGCGTTGTTGATAGTGTCTTCGATAGTGGAGTAAGGCACGCTCCGTTGCTTTGAGATTATCGCCTTGCTTACTCCAGCCTCGTGCACCCCTAGCATTATCCCTCTTGACTAAGGACTGAGCTCCTTCTGGAGCCTCGCATCGTCGCTTGTTGAAGCAAGAGGACGACGTTGCGGTGGCATTGTTGCGTGTTGGATTACAGGTGTTACAGTTTGGGAGACGCGAATCCAAGATGCCTCGGCAAATCCGCGGATACTTTTGCTCTGGTAACGTAGTTCCCCGCGTGATGCCCACTTTTGCGCATCACGAACAGCCACACTTATTCTACTCTACCATGGACCTCAACACTCGTATAGCTTGCGCGTTAGATGATTTGGAGTCGCAAGAGCGTGTAAACTATACTATATACGCGCGAAAGTAAAATGTTAACTATAAAACGCTAGTAAGGCGCTATAAAGGCGAGATAAATACAATTTAATAAGCTAACTCTAATGTCCGCTAGAAGCTTATAAACGCATAAGAAGAGGTACTTATTACGCGTACTAATAAACTCACGGATCGTAGCCTTTTACTAATACTATAGATACTTAAGAATATTACTAAATAAGTTATAAAAACTAAGCTTAAAAAGAACTAAGTTACTCGCTTTTACTAGTAATACTATAATTACCTTATTAGCGTATACTTATAAGTAATTAACTATAAGTATAAAGTTATAAATAACTTACTATACTTCTAAGAATTCTTTAGCTTAATTAGTTTTATCCTTCTTATATTATAGTAATATATAACTTACTTTTAATATACGTATTTAATACTTTTAATATAACTTTATAAAAAGATAAAGTAATATAATATTACGCTATTAAATATATATAACTTTAACGAAAAAGACTTCTTAGTAAGCTTTTTTAAATCTACGAAAATAATCGTTTTACATAAAGTATTAAAAAGTAAGTATTTACTTAATATAAGTTAAAATAATAGTTAAGACTTTATTATACTTATTACTTTTATTTATATTAATAAAACGTACCTTTTACTTATACTTATTTACTTAAGTAAGTTAAGAGACTTATAAGACTCTTAGTTAGAAAATTTTAATAGTAAAAAATAATTAGTATATTTTACTAATTTAGAAAAAAGTAAAGTAATAAGGTTTTAAAGTTATAATAATTAGAGTATATATTTAACTATAATATATAGTAAAAAGTAATTAGAAATTAACGCCTACTTATTTTAAATAGTTATAATAACTATATAAACTTTAATTTTATTATTTACGTTAATTATAACTAGATTTTACTTATTATTTTTCCTTTATATTTAACTTATAAGTTATAACTTTTTAATATTAATATATTTTCGCTTTTTAAGACTTATTACTTAACGTAGTTCACCACCGAGCGGCCAACCACCACCGAGTGGCCCGCCTCACCAACCTTTGCCTATTACATGTCTATTGCCTACAATGCCACCACCACGTAACGCGCAGAAGACCTACAACGAAGGCACACTGTCCCTTGCTATCCAGGCTACCCAAGCCAAGACACCAGATACTACGAGACACGCAAGCAGAGCGTTTGACGTCCCCCGAACGACGCTAAGACGACGACGCGACGGAACCCTCTCACGACGCGATACTCAGCCCAACTGCAGGAACCTTAGTAGCCTAGAAGAGGACGCAGTTGTGCGACGCATACTTGAGCTAGATGCGCGAGGGATAGGCGCTACAAGGACTATGGTCGGAGAAATGGCCAATGATCTACGCGCCGCGCGTGGGAAAGGGCCCGTTGGCAAGAACTGGGTAGACAGGTTCAAGACGCGTATCGACGATATCAAGCTTCGACGCAGCCGTCCATACGATCGTCAGCGAGCCTTGAACGAAGATGCACGCGTTATAGCGCCCTGGTTCAAGCTTGTAGAGGACACAAAGGCGAAGTACGGCATCCTGGATGAAGACACACACAACTTTGATGAGACAGGCTTCATGATGGGCGTGATAAACGCTCATATGGTCTTCACAGGCACTGAGAAGCGGAACAATCCAAAGAAGATACAGCCGGGCAACCGGGAGTGGGTTACAATCATCCAGGGCATCTGCGCTAGTGGGTGGGCTATCCCACCCTTTATCATCTTCGGCGGCAAGGTCCTCATATCAAGCTGGTACCCAGGCCTGCCTCGTGATTGGGTTATCGAGACTAGCCCTAACGGCTGGACGTCAAATGAGCTTGCTATCAGGTGGTTAAAGCACTTTGACGCGCATACAAAGGGGCGTACTATAGGAATGTATCGTCTACTGATTGTGGACGGCCATGAGAGCCACAATAGTCACAGTTTCCACAAGTACTGTGAGGAACAGAAGATTGTTGTTCTCTGCATGCCTCCACACTCATCGCACCTGTTGCAGCCGCTTGACGTGGGCTGTTTTGCCCCCTGAAGCGGGCGTACTACACGGAGATTGACAGCTGGTCACGGTACTCAGTCACGCAAGTCAAGAAAGAGAGCTTCTTGCCAGCCTTTCATATCGCTTTCGACAAGGCAATCACAAAGGAGAATATCCAGGCAAGCTTCAGAGGCGCTGGGTTGGTCCCCCACGACCCAGAGCGAGTGCTATCGAAGCTTGATGTGGTGCTTCGCACGCCAACACCTCCACCGGTAGAGGCCACCCTATGGGAATCCAAAACACCAGGCAACCTGCAGGAGATAGAGGCCCAATCAACACTAGTCCGCGAGCGCATACAACAGCACAGAGAATCGCCTGTTTCACCTCTTCTGCAGGCTGTCAATTCGCTTGCCAAAGGCATAGCTATCATAGGTCATAATTCAGTGTTGCAGACCAGGGAAATCGCAGGTCTTCGCAAGGCAATAGAGGCAGCAACAGAGCAGCGCAAACGCAAGAGGAAGTATGTTCGCACAGAGGAGAGCCTTGCAGTAGGCGACGTATTGGATCTGATTGCTGAGAAGGAGGGTGGTGGTGAGGAGGCAGCTGAACAGCCTGCAAAGAGGGCGCGCGCGCAGAGGCACTGCGGGCGTTGCGGCAAGACTGGCCACAACAAGCGCACCTGCACTGCAGAAATAGTAGATCCAGGCGATAGCGACGCTTCTGAATAGTACTGTAGTGCCTGGCAGATTGCAGCAGAGTGTAGTGGTGCGGAGGTAATAGACATGTAATAGACGCAACTTTAGTGGGGTGGGCCACTCGGTGGTGGTTGGCCGCTCGGTGGTGAACTACGTTACTGTACCTCGGCAGAAGTCTCGGAAGTTCTCCGCGTAGATCGTTGCAACGCGTCAACTAGAATAGCACTCTATCAATTCAACCACCACTATGGCGCCACAGACTCGTGCTCTTGCTGCAATATCGCGTAATAGACGTCGCCGTGCTGAGCTCTCTCCAGCTACGAGGAATCAGATCATAGGAGCTGCTGCTGCTGGAATGCGACAGTATCAAATACGCGACCTATTCAACGTGACGGCTCCTACCATCAACAGAACCATCAACCAAGCCTCTGAGCAACCACACGGTGTCTCCAAGCCTCGCTCAGGCCGTCCACAGTCTTGTATAGAGCGTACAAAGCGTGCAATTCTTCGTTATGCACGTAAGAATCCATTTTACACCTACAATTAGCTTCTAAAGGACCTCCAGCTAGATTGCAGCCATGCTACCATCTACCGGATTCTAAAGGACCAGGGGATCAAAGATTGGGTTGCCAAGAGACGTCCTTTGTTATCAGAGGCCTTAGCTAGAAAGAGAAGAAACTAGTGCGAGTTACATAAGCATTGGAGTGTTGAAGACTGGCTGAAAGTCATCTTTTCAGATGAGTGCTCTATAGAGCGTGGATCTGGCAAACCAGTCGCCTTTGTATGGCGTGCTGCTGGCCAGGCATGGCAGAGAGATAAGGTACAACCACATAACAAGAGCAAGGACATACGTGTTATGGTATGGGGTGGTATATACAGCAGCCAGAAGACTGAGTTGATTGTTATGCGTAGGGATATGGAGTCAAAGAGGCAAGGTTACTTAGCAAACTCATACATTGATGCTCTTACTATGGGCCTCCTTCCTATGTACCAGAAAGAGCTGCTATTTCAACAAGATAACGCCAAAGTTCATACAGCTAAAAAGTCAGCAGCTTTTCTCAAAGATCAAGGCATCAAACTGCTGGAAGACTGGCCTCCATACTCACCAGATCTGAACCCTATTGAGCATGTGTAGGCTATGCTGAAGAAGGAGGGTTTTCACCGCTATCCTGGTATAGATCTATGGAGTGGTAGTGATGAGGTTCTTCATGAAAGGATAGAAGATGCTCTTGTTCATACATGGGATCATATCAGCAGCAACATAGTGTATAATTGTGTTGTAAGCATGGTAGATAGGATCCAGGCTTGCCTTCAGAATGATGGCTGGTACACCAAATACTGAAGAAAATCACTGTTCCTGGATAACCATGCAAATCTCCAATTTTTGAACTATTCCATACTCAATTTGCTAGTGAATTGCTAGTGTTGCTAGTACAAAACATGGGGTGGTGCATCAGAGGGTGGGATTCAGATTCGGAGAATTCCGAGACTTTTGACGATGTACAGTAGTCAAGAACTGAGTGCTATGATTCGTCTTGTGGGAAATACAGTGCTTCGATGCACCTCTTCCCCGCCGTCAAATTGCCTCTCAATCGCGCGGAAGCTCTTTCGATCCCCTCGCCTCAACGATACTCACCCCAGTCAGTGTAGGTAGAGACCCAAGTGCCTGGGAGCGTGGATTGCTAAGTTTGCGGAGTGCAGCCCTCAGATCTCGAACGCTACGGACGTGCTCGACAGATAGAACATGATGAATCTCATGAAGGGGAGCATACGCGATGCTTCCGTACATTCCAACACTGCGAATCATCTTAGTCCGGTTGTATGAGTAAGAGGCATTGACCGCCTGGAGAACCTGCACGTTCCTTGCAAAGACTGCGGGCTGTACACGCGCTCTGGAGGGCGGTGGTGTTGCACGAACAGCTCCGTCACCGCGTCACACCATCTTGTTACGGCCTCGTGACTTGTCGCATCAAAACGCGCGCTGTCAGTCTGACGAGTCCACATGCGTGGGATCTCAAGATGGCGAGTCTTGAAGCAGTCGAGCCACCTCTCGCCAACTGGTCGTGGAGATGGTGGTGGTTTCTTCGACAGCTGCACGCGTCCGCGTCGGACTTCCTCGGTCATTTGCACGACTAAGGCAGGCGGAGCAGGAAGGCCGGTACGCGTAAGACGTGCAATCCATCGGACTAGCGTCTTCTCTTCCGCGTTCGAAAGGATCTGCTCTATTTCGTGCGCGGTTGCGCGTGGTTATACATCGTCGTACGTTTACACTGTGCGAAGACGTGACCATTGCGACAATGCAAATGGTTGAGCAACAAAAGTTATGGCCAACCGTTTTTCCAAGTATCAGGACAGATTGAACGTGATTATCTGTTAGAAGAGCCCACCTTCCATCTGGACGGATCTGTGCTTCGAACGAAGAGATGGCAACGCTTTCTCAACGTTATTATGATCTCGACTTCCGAATGCAGCTTCAACCTTCTGCCGTTCGATGATCTTATCAAGGGACTGAGGAAGCCCACTAATCGATCGAGGCTCAGAAGTGAAAACCCTCAACGTAGATCCAACGATGTCTGGGGATGTTGAGTACCGAGAAGCGCGTTCGTCTTTCCAAGAACAAAACTTCGCGGAACAAAATCAACGCAGATTACCGGGTGGCCAAGTACGATGAAGTTAGCTTTCGAGGCAGTAAGTTGGTGGCAAAGTGCCTTCCCACCACGAGCCTGTCAGGCCCTTGGAGCTGTCGGTTCGATGGCAACGCGGCAAGCTTGTCGTTGCTCGGAGTCGGTCTACAAGCAGTCGATCCCACGTTGGAATGCTTACTCGTGATACCAGAAGGCTTGGATATGAGCGCGGAGCGCGCCTTGGCCATCTCGTACAGCAGGTCGACGAACGACTTGTCTTCCTGGTTGTCGTTGCCTCTGGTGGCCGTGGCAGTAACTTCGGGCACCATGTTCTTCATCTCGATTGTACCGCTCATCTTGGATGTCTCCACTATGACAGTATCGGTGGTGGCCAAAATGCCGCCCCAAAGCTGCTTGGTGCCAGCAGCTGGCGTGAAGCTGGGCTCGAATGGATTCTCCTCTTCACCGACAAGGCCACGCTCGGACGAGCTGTCGCACTCATGAATGCTATCCTCGCGCGATCCATGCAGAGGGTGCTTGCGAGCCATGAAGCCCCGATCCTCCATCGCCTTTGCAACGCGGCCTTTACGTCCCTCTTCCATCTTCGGCTCGTACCGCTTCGTCAGGACGGCGCCGAACTCAGCGTGCATGGCCTGACGGAGCTTGCCTTGGTCAGAACAGCCAGGATAGTACTGTTGGCGAATTCTGAAGAAGTTCAGAGGAACGAACGTGAGGCGGTCGGGTTGCTGAAGGGCGGCGCGGTGAATGTCCAGCAGTCGTGTGAAGGCGAAAACCTGGGTATCAGCGTGCTGTGGGGTTGCACCGTAGCGGGCAATGATAGGCCTGGTGTTAAAGACAAGTTCCACGAACCAGTCTTCTTTCACGGTCTCTGCAAGTCGCTTGAGTGCTCCATACATCATCTCCACAAAGAGCTTCTCACCCTCTGGTAGATGGGGCAACAAGGCGTGTTTCTGACTGACGGTACGCATGATGTTCTCTGCGCTCCAACCTTCGTAGTGGGACAGGTAGGCCAACTGCGTAAGATCGAGTGGTTTGATGGAGAGCTGGACGTCAGGAACTTGGTCGCGGCGCTCCTGCTGGACGAGCACCTCGAAATGACGGCCAATCTTGGCAAGCATGGCGAAACAGACCAGGTATGCTCCCTCTTTAGCAGGCTGTAGTTTGCTGACCTGGATGGCGTGTTGGCGAATGCGGTTGACGCGCGACTCGAACTCTACCTCTGGAATCTGCATCGTTGTTGCGATGTTCTGACCGACACGGTTGAGTGGTGCAAATCTGTAGCCTCGCGCAGAAAAGAACTCAACGTCCTCTTCCCCCAACTGACGGGCGAACACCAGTTGTTGACCCTTCTCGAATGTCTGCATACCCGCACTCTGTGATCTGGGGTTCTTGGGGAGAGTACCTGTACCAATCACATCGTCAAAGAGAGCTCCGAGGTCGTTCAGGGTGATGTGAAGACGTTCAGCCAGTTCAAAGGCTGCCCCGCAGAAACCTTCACGGAAGAGCAGAGAGTCGTCGCTGAGGCTTTCGTCATCGTAGACGCTGCTGCTCTTGCTAGCGGTGCCGCTATTGCTACCGTGATTGTAGAGTTGGTTGACTCGCTTCAAGTGACTTCTCATCTCGCCAATGAGATCCGTGACGCTTTCCCAGTTGTGCGCGACTTTCCAGATCCAGAGGAACGTGGGGTGAGCAGTGTTGAACTCCTCGGTGAAAGACTGTTCGAGAGTGTCAGCGTGGCCTTCCACAGCTTTGGGCAGATCACTCTCACCCTGTATGCGAAGCGCTGAGTGACCTTGTGCGACGGCCAGAGCCCTGAGTTGCTAACCATGATATCGCCCTGCTGGTCGAAGAATGCGCAAGCGAGTATAACTTCCTGGGCCCCACTGGTGAGAGCCTTCGTGCGATGATTGTCATAGTAGAGCATCCCAAGGCAGAAAACAGCAGCAAGGCAACACTGCAGACCGTCAGCATCCACGCAGAGCAAAGAGTGAGGCGTCTGCGTACCAAAAGTCCGGCGACAATGACTGAGACATCTCTCTGGCCGGCGGTAGTGCGGCTTATCGTCTTGAGCTGGTACGTGCATCCCACAGAGGCGGTAAAGTGCATACCGCAGACAGCGATAGCGAGAATGCTGGCAATGACCATACGCTTCCAAAAAGCACTGATCCACTTTTCCTTGCAGTAGAAGAACAGCGCCATGGCGATGGCACAAGCGCAAATCGCGATGATACATGCTGCAACGATGTAATGCGCCGGATAGGTGAGCTTGTAGTTGGTAGCGCCGAGGTTGCCTACATAGTGCATGCCCACGATAGAGAGACCAGCAAACACTCCGGAAACGACGTCCAAAAACCTGCGAGCAATGGCCGACTTGAGCCGAAGTTCTGCAACGTAGAAGGCAAAACTAAGTCCGATCACAGGCAGAAAGCAAGAAAGAGCTGTGTAACCGGGGCTGTAGGCCATCTGGAGGTCGTCCTGGCCTTCTGCGAGCACGATGGAGCGATTGCCGATGAAATGCATACACCAGATGCCAACGAGACCCATGGACAAAGCACAGCTCAACAACTGCATGCTACAGATCTGTCAGGGGACTACATCGCATACATGATGTCACCTGACCACTCACCGACTCGCCCACGTCTTGCCGGTACGCTTGCGGTGGAGTAGCTCGACAGTGAGCAGAGTGCCGGCCAAACTGGCGAAGAAAGATGCGACAATGGTGCCAGTGGTAAAGTGCCAAGGGACGACGGATCCGGGGTAGTAGATAAGATCGTTACCCTCGTTAGGGACGCGCTTGAGGAGACTGTCCATGATTGACGGCTTCGTACAAGGTGGAACGAGTCGGAGCTTAGTCCACTGTGATGCAGGTTAGCATACAGTCCTTTGAGGCGACTGGCGTTGCAGAAGCTATGCTCTACAAGAAGGAAGAATTCCTTCGCAGGTGCAGTGGCTAGCAGCTCGCAGCTCGCAGTTCTCGAATTACTGATAGGGTGAAGGTTGGTGAGCGAAGGTACAGTTGGCGGCAAGTGGGAAGATTGTGTGCTTAGGGGATCGTAGACGGCAGCGGGAGATGACTAATAGATTTGATGACCTTTAATATCGTGACCAGAATGGATTGCCAAGTGAAGCGAGGGTAAATGAAAATGCTGGTCCCGAATCCGATTGTCCCTCTGTAAGCCAGCGCCTGACAGTGCTTGCGTTGACGGAAGAACCAAGCTTCAACACGGTTCGGTACTCGTTCTCTTTTCGATCTTCGGCTTTGCTTCTGTCCAGGGCTCGACAAACATCCAAAAAGAGGCCAGAGGGAGAACCCAACAGACGCGGTCGCGTGATGCGTGTGGGACGTTTGAAGCCAGTTCCGAGATGGGGGCACAGAGCAAGTGCTTGGAGAAAACGGTATTTACTGCAGCCCGGCAACCGGAACAAAAAGCGTTACCAAAAGAAGGCTGTTGACCGTCGCGTCAAGACTATATGTCAGGTAACAGGAAGCGACCAGAGAATGAGCGTTGTCGCGAACGTATCGAGTGCCGTAGGAGGTTGCAGTTCCACAGACTGCAGAACCTAAGACCAAGGATTCAGGCGGGCGTATATTAGGATATCCCTTGATTCGTCCCTTGCACAGCGTCTGACTGAGTCACAGCAGTTACTTGATGGAGTATTGGTTGTCTGTTGTCGCGAACCCTCCAGAACCAGAACCACACGGCGTTTCCGGACGCGGTCAGGATAAAGTGCAGTTGTATGCGTATGCAATGCGACTAGGAACATAGGACGATATGGTGATGGAGGAAGAAAAAGGCTACCCAATGATTGGCGATGCATCTTCAAGCTAAGGCGATCGATAGTGCAAAGAGACGATCATCGTCGGATTAAACCGCTGCGCAAGCCTGAGCATAGTCTCGACGCGGTGGAGCCGCGCGTGTGAGAGTGGCGGCGTTTGCTGCATGCGAAAAGGCACGGTCGAGCAAAACTTAAAAAGCAATTAACCATCATAATTCTTGGCGCAGGCCATGATTCTTGGCACAAGCACGTAAATCTCCTCCAATACAGCGATTCAATGGCTGAAGCCCCACCTCACATATTCGGCCGGGGCAGTTCTTAGCGGAGAAACGTTGCACCCAACGGGGCAAGGGCGCATCGCTGCCAAACAAGCCTGCAGCAAGTTGGGCAAGCAGCACAGGCTGAGCAGCACAGGCAGAGCCGAACAACAACGCAAGGGAGGCTCAGTGGCTGCATGCAGGCAACGACGCTGTCCTCAGCGAACTCCACCCTGTGTCGGAACACAGCAGGTCTTGTTAACCGTCTGCTACCGAACGTACCCGCTGAAAGACAACACTCGTGCGACGATAGACGGTCAGCTGAAACCGGTGCGTTGTTGCTTGTTTGTTGTTGCCCTTCACTCTGTTCTCCTCCCATTGCCCCTATCGGCAGAAGCGGCGTGGTCGAAGCACTGTTCCGATGGCAAGTCATACTTCAACAACGGCCTGAAGTCCATTTGACGGTACCCTGTAGCACATCCTTTAGGTAACACACTGTCCGTGGTCTGTGCTCTGGGTTCGGGCGTGATCCGAGACCGCTACCGCAAGTCATCACAGGGTGATTGATGGAGCCGTTGTTCCTGCTGGGCGGGGAATAGGATCGTGGCTTTCCTAGCCAATCGCATTTCCTCATGCTAGGGAAATTGGCATAACGCCGTATAACTACACGGGCCGCGAACAGTGTTTTTGTGGCTCAAACGATAAACAGCACGGCAAGTTGACCTGAGTGCTAGAATAGGCACAGAGAAACTGCTGAGGAGGGCCGTGTATGCTACGGAACCAACTGGTGAGTTCAATGATCAAGATGTCTACCACGGCAGCTGGGAGATAAAGGAGATCCCCGCTTAATTGGCGGGTCACATGACTGTATGGAAAGACCGAAAGGCTGCCATCTTGTAATACGGCACATGCTTTAGTTGTTAGCACAGGGGACTGAGAACTGTCTCGCCCGCATGTTGAGAACTTGCTTGACCCTTGAGAATGGCTTCGGCACCTTGGGTTGCTCTGCCAGGCTGCACATGCATTGTTCATCACCATTTGGCCGCTGCATGACTACCTTTGACTGCCCGCCGTCCTTACAACAATCTGAACATTCTCATCCTGGTTGTGCCGGATCTAACAGAAAGACCGCGCATACACGGAGGGGACTCAGCTCGTCGACGGCCTCCAAAATGGCGATTGAAGCCTGGGCTTGCGCCAGCTCTGAGATCGCGGAGAAGGCAGCGAGGGCATAGGGAAGCTTCTTTTATGAGAAGTTGTTGAGGCTGACGCGCTGTAGATCCTCTACACGGAACTTGTTGGAGCCCTACGTAATGAACTTGCTAAGGCCACTTGGAAAGGGCCTACTCGATTCGCAAGACGGGGACTCAGTCGAGGGTCTTAGAACGCGTGGAGCGCGCAATCTCTTGCGTCTGAGCGGCTTGAAGAGTTGGAAACATAGGTCAGCTACGTGCAGCGGAAACATATGCCAGCTTAGGATAAGAGGGTACAAAAGCCTATTGGTAGGAGGGATTGGAGCAGGTTGCCCGGCTCCAAGGACGTCACCCCTTCACTGGGCACTGACTCCTGGTGTACCAGGATGGTAGGCAGGATCACTTCCTGGCCAGGGAGTTTGCTAAGTGGCTCTATGGGGCGGATGCGCATGTCGGTATGCATAGAGACGGAACTATTCACCTTACAGGACAGTACGCCGGTGATGCATGGTGAAGGAGCAAACAGGGAACCACTCAGGTGGCCTACCGCGGCAGCGACTTGAGTCAGAGTCTTTAGGACAATGTAAACCGTGGGGAAGACGACCGTCAACCACCACCTCTCGAGCTTTAATCGCTATCAAAGTGTCGCAAGAACGATGCAATCAGAACTTGAGTTGCTACGTATGTTTGCAAGTACTTCTTCCTCCTCGAACTCGACTACCTTTTGGACTGCACGCTTGCGCGGCCGCCCGCGCGGCTTTCTGTTCGCTACATCCGCTTGCGCTTCCCTTGCTATCTCGAGCACTTCTTGCGTGCTAAACACGAACCTCCCCTTCAGTGCGACTCGCTTACCTTTGTTCCGAGTCTTTCGCATATTGAGAAGCTCTTGCTGCTTCTTGACCTGCTTTCGTAAAGTGACCTTCTCAAAGCCCGGAATACTGCTTTCTGTCCATCGGTTGTGGCGTTTGAGGCGAGACATACTAAAGACAAGGTTTCTTACGAAAAACGTCCGCGTTCTTGGCCTGGAGCACCGACAACGGTCGGAGAACTTGTACCGAGGCTCGGTTCAACCTAACGAACTAACGATTGGGGTGTCTTCGCCAATCATCTACTTCTACGTTCACGCGGTCACACAATTGACTGGAGATATGGTCCAATGTATGCAACACTCATTGCAATGTCACCACTTACGCTGTGCCGGACGAAGAACGCGTACCTCTTCGTGATGTCAGGATTGAGTGTATGCTCTCGACGGAAACCGAGTTGCGCTTGGGAGCGACGAAGAGACGGTATGAGTGCACAAGGAAGTTACCAGGCAAGCCCAGAACGACTCGAGAACGGCATAAGTGTACAACGGCTTCGAGAAACAAGACGGATTCTCGGCTTCTAGACCAAGACAAGTCTACAACAATCTCACCGTTTATATTGATTGGAGCGCCTACGGTAACATGTCTATACCGGGTCTGTGCAATAGGACTCGTCGGACGTTCCAATAATAACAGACGCGATGGGACCACGCAACCAGACGACGCCAACTTGACCACGCAGCTATCGGGCAACCGCATAGCCTCGTTCCTCCTCTTCGATCCCCCTATAACAATATCTCACCTTTGACAGCACTCGCCCTCCTCCCAGTTTGCCTCGCAAGCCGTACGACGACTTTTGAGAACGCCTCCGGCTGCAAAACGCTGCAAGGAAGGGATAAGAGCCGGAATGCGAGCACGTAGCCACGATCTGTTGGATGTGGGAACCTTCTACTAACGATCGTTTTTCCTTGTTATGGCTCAGCCAAAATGCTGCGCGCTTGCTCCGTCGGCATTCTGACTGTTTGTGGCTTATCAATACACCCTATCATGTTGTTGTTCCGGCAATTTGAAGGGCGGTTGGTAACAGCTCAGGCTCCCTTCGGGTCAAACAGCTCAACAACTGAATCACTCAAACAATCATGTTTCCGCCCATCATAAGAACTAGGAAGTAAGACGTACCCAGTTGCCAAAAGAGTGTTCAAAGGTGTATAAGTAGATCCACTAGCCCGCGGATTACGTTACACATTACAACCATCGTTCGATTGAGGGACGAGAGGCACTCTAGCTTCTGTAGTGAATGTGGTATCGTTGCGGTACAGAGGCACGGTCGGCATGGTACGCCACATCCCAGCAGATGGATGCGGCCAACACCGTTGCAGTTGAAGACCAGTAGAGACCAGATTTCAGGGATCGTCTGAGAGATGGCAGGCAATAGCTTTTGGCGAGGCATCCGAGCAATCAATGCGATCGCAAGACCCGCGACCGCATGGCAGCCTCGTCTGCCCCGTACGCGGACCTCTCGCGCAGCTCGGCCTTGCACGTCCCTTATGCCCGTCATTCTCATACCCTAATCTGTCTTGTGCTAGAAATGCGAACGGGAAACGCTGCATTGATATAGTACTGCGGGGTGACAGTTTGACAGCAGAACAACTCAGACACTAACACCGACGTTGACGATCGACTTAGCGTTGCTAGTCGAAAAACGAGAGAACGAGCTATTCTCGGTCCGTGTTCGGATACGGATCCCGGCGAGATCCCCCACATCGCCCCCTCTTCCTGCAGGTAAGCTTTAAAACGAACCAGGCTGCATCCACTTCCCGCTTAACGTACTTCTTTGGACTCTTTCGCTCTTCTTGGCGGGTCCGTATTACTATAATATCGCCAACTGGATCAACCGGAGCTGATGGTTCTCCGTGACTGGATCAGTGACACCTTGCATCTCCGCAACCGGATCAATTGTTCCTAATGGACAGGCCACATGATCTCTCTGGTGTTCAGGCCTCAAGAGGCGCCGAAGCGCTTGTGATTTCCTGCACCTTCACGGCTATCGCGTTCACATTTCTTTCACTACGAGTAATCACTCGGATAGCAATTCTCAAGACTTTCGGTTTTGAGGATTACATGATCGTACTAGCGTTCGTGAGTGCAGCTTGCATTGACGCTCCGTGGTTGCCTCACTAAGGTGCGCAGACATCTTCTCTCGCTCTCACGGTTACGATCTGTATCGGTAAGTGGCTCGGTCTCGTTTGTGAGCAGCTGTTAACTGATGTTGCAGAAGTCACATACGGTTTGGGGAAGCACATGGCCACTCTTGCAGCAGATCAGAAGATGCTGCTGCTGAAGGTCAGTCCGGTTACACGTGGTTTTCTACGTCTTGCGCTCATGACTGGACAGGCCTTCTACGCAAGCGTTCCCCTATACCAGTGCTCGTTGGTTTTGACCAAGATCTCTATCCTTCTCCAGTATCATCGGCTGTTTGTAGGATTACCAGTCTGCCGGGTTATCTATGCGGTTGGCGCTGTTTGTATCACTTACGGTGCACAACAACCCTCCTTGGTCGCCGTGGCTTACAGCTGACGAGATTCAACAGCTTTGTGGTCCATCCTGAGCAACATCTGCATCTGTACTCCTGTGGCATACTTCTGGGACCAGAGCATTCCTAAGGGTCGCTGCCTCAACAAGAAGGCCGTATGGTTTACCAATGCCTCGCTCAACATCCTTACGGACATCGCCATCTTGATCCTCCCGTTGCCGTCTTTGCAACGCCTGCGGCTGCCCAGGAGGCAGAAGATTGGCCTGATGGGCGTGTTTGCTTTGGGCGGGTTGTAAGTCTTCCCCTCAGCTTCCAGCACTGCTTCGACCCCATACGACGAACGGGTTTGCAAGGATATCCGGCTAATCTTGAAGTCCCCTAGCGTCTGCCTTGTGTCTATCCTTCGATTGAAGTACCTGCACCAGATCTCGATCAGCAAAGATGCCTCTTGGGACAATGTCGCTGCAGCATACTGGTCTTCAATCGAGGCCAACGTGGCAATCGTCACCGCTTCGTTGCCGACTCTCAAAGCGCTCATCTCAAGGCATTTCCCGTACCTGCTTGGTAGCAGCACCGGTGCCCCGAGCTCTCTACAGGGCCCTCTCCCAGCTCATCTTGGCGTTTCCACTAACGCTCTTCATCACGTTGACGATCCTTGTTCTTCCAGATACCCTACAGCGGTGGAGCTGCGTGTCACTACAATAGCACACAGGAGGATAAGCATGTCGGAAGTCCATAAAGCCTAACGCGCGAGCGCTTGAGCGATGGCAAAGCCTTAGATTGTGTTGCATGCTAAACCCTCGGTGATGAGGTCGGGGCGCGTATCTGTAACTTGTATCGTACAAGTTGTGTACCTCATAGACGTCCTTGTTATGAACATCAGGTGATGAGATCAAGTCAAGATTCAGAAAGGTTCCCCGAGCAAAGCATCGTAGCGTAGACAGCCAGCCCTGGTACATCGCGTCCGACTAACTGTTTGCAGTGCATACGCTAGGGCTACAGTTCCCCAGACTTCTCCGCATCTTTCGCTATGGCGTAGCCGGAACCCCTGGACCGGTCCAGGCAAGCACACCAGAAGCCATGGCAAAGGTCGAGGTAGTTACCGAACTTCCTGGCAGAAAGATGACTAGCTCAATCAAGGCATCATACTGCTAGCGTGGCGCGGGTAAAGAGACTTTGATAGTGTGATGTTCAGAAAAGGTAAACTAAGGGCTTACAGCCGGAAGACAGAACTCAGCACTTCTTCAAAAACCAAGGGTGTGACGATCGCAGAAGATGCTCGGGACACACGGTAGAGGGTTTCTGGCTCGCCTTGTCAAGCCTAGACACCACATTGACAACCAACCCCAAAAGGAGGCCAAGGAAGGAAGTCACGGTCGGGTCTGTACCGATGAACCGCAGGCAGATCGCTCCCTTGTCTCATATGCCCTGCTTGGCTTCAAGCACTCATTTTTCCGGTGTCGCGGTCACGGCGATGTGGTAACACATGATCATCCTGCGCTGCAGAACACCTTGGTCTGAACATAGCTACCACGCATCCTCTCAGTCTGATCTTGCACATAATGGAGAAAGAGAAGGAAGAACAAAAGCGGGAGAGGGAGGAGCATAAAGCGGAAAGGAAAGAATACAAGAAATAGATAGGCAACCTAGAGAACATGATCAAAACCCTTACCCTAGACGTGAAGAACCTGCAACAGGGTAGCCCCAACTGGGGCATGTCCTCTGAGTTTGGGAACCAGTCGTCCTGTCTGCAAACTAGTCAATAGTCACATGCGGCGGTAGCTGCGGCGGGAGTGCCTCTCCAACATTCGCGGACAAACTCCAAGGGGTCCAGAGTCTCCTTTGATCTTGCGTCTTCTCAACCGGGCTCGCCAAAGCAAGTATCTCTGAAAACGTCTCCTCCCATGAGTATGAACCCCTCATTAAGGAGTGTTGTGAAGTCAGTGACGAGTGAGCGGGGAGCGCAGGGGTGCAGCGCCTGTCCTTGATGTGAAGAATCTAGATGGTGAGATCGCGGAGCAGGACAACGACGCCAGAAACATGAAAGCCCGACTGGTAAGGGTCTTGAACACTATTCAGGACCTGGAAAGCCAGAGGTACAGGACTTCAGGCTCTGGCACACGAACAACGAAGTCCGGGTGATCCGCTTTCGAGTCTCTAAGGAGAGTGAAGGTCCTGTCCGCCAGAACGCCGCGCAGTGGATCCACACCCACTTCAGAGGAGGAAGCTTGATGGACCAAAGTGGTATGCTGTCAAGGTGGACTGGATCGACAAGCAGTCTGCGAGTGACTCGACTACAGGCAGGATTACAGGGAAGGCTCGCATCTCAAGTAACCAACGGTTGATCTGTAAGCGGAATAGCAAGTCAGACAGATCGTATGACCTCGCATACAAGCAACGTTGCACATCGCATGCGTGCTTGGATACTGCTTTCCCTGCCATCCGTTGCGACACTCTTAACAATGCTACATGTCACAGGGGGTAGGTGCCGATGCTCTAGATCGCGTCGGTTTTGACGTTCCCTAGGTTGCAACTCGGTTTTGAGATAGTGAGATCTCACTTTAGTAGCTGCGCTGCATCCTTTGCAGAGTGTGCAAGTTGGGCGGCATCTGTTTATGCCGCTGCACATTTAAGCGTCAATACGATAGGGTGCGATGCGAAGCGCTGTGACTTGCGCGCATATCGTAGGGCTCGCAACAGGTAGACACTCAGGTCTGGGCGGATACCTTGCGCAAGCCTTGAAGAGAGTTGTTAACGCCTAGTCCAGTCTCCGACTGTCCAACAGGCGGCGTTCACAGATGAGGCTTTAGATATCTGACCACAAAGTGGATTCCACGGCGGAACACAGAGTCGTTCAGGAAATGGCAGTAAGCGTAAGACTAAGTAGCTTGAGGATGTTGCGCTACAGTGCCATGGACGAGAAACCGGATACGTGGTTACGGTGGCCGAACGTCAAGATCCGGGAATCCAGGTTCCACCGTTACTTGCAGCTTCGTGCGGGGTGCAACCCCTAAGCAGCAAGACTATCGCGGAGCATGCAGCAGCTGTGGCGACATCGTGGGCTATTTTGGGCCGGTGCTTAGGGGATGACACACGGGAAACCGAAGATCAGATCTCGTCTTTCATGGTGTTACGATACACTCGTTTGAGGCGGTCAAGACCGTCAAAAGGTGGGGTTCAGGAAACGGTCCGCATGCGAGGGCAGATCGGCGTGGGGAACTAGGACAAAGGCTTTTCCGGCCTCCTTTCCCGTTTCCCGTTTCCTGGACCAGTCACAATGCCGTCCCTAGTTGTAGTGACTGAGCTAGAGTACAATCTCACGCTAGGTCGAAGGGAGGAAACAATAATGTCTCTTCTAGAAGTAGAATCGGTGCGGGTAGAAGCGCTCGGTCAGACCGGGCTTAGTAAATCGCACGGTCGCAATCTTGCGACAACGATCACAACAACTGTTAAGCAACTCTGTATGGTTCTCACTATCAGTATCGCGCGTTCGTACACAGCATGTAGAGCGTCGTCATACCCATCCAACAACTCGCCTTCATGTCTCCGAAGCCCTCGCGCTCTCTATCGCCGAAAACCGTGGTGTTCCTTCGTCCTGCCCTCCTACTCTCTCCGCCTTGATCGCTAGTGACTAATGCGGCTCACTCCAACATCATAGGTTCGTTCATGAGGTTGGACGCGTGGTCAGACTTCACCTCGAGCACGAGGCGCCGAGAAAGAACAAGAAGAAGGGGAGGATCGGCGAAGAAGCTACACTAAGTCCTTGACGCCGTTGCTTGCAAGAGATGGAAGACGGCGTGGTCAGCAACGTTGACCCGGAGATACCCAACGACCCGTTCGGAGACGAGCACGGCAATGCAAAGGATGGAATGATGCGCTTGCCTCTCCCAGATCTGCTGCCGGACGACTTCGTAGAGCTAGCCTGTTCTTTCGCTTTGGACGTCACAACCTCATACCAAGAGCCGACCGGTATGCTCGAGAGAGCAGAAATAGCGCAGGAGCAATCGGAGGGCCGGTAGCAACACATCAAGGAAACGAGGCGCGCTACGAAGATCGAGTGGGCGAAGCGACCGCGCACACCGGAAGAAGAGCTGAGCGAAGGCTGCACAGGAAACTCAGGTTGAGGAGAAGCAAGATGACACGCCGTACAGGCCGTCGGCTTCGCGAGAAGACACGGCGCAAACACCTCATCGTCGCAGCAGCACACACAGCTCAGTGCAAGCGGTCTGCACTAGAGCGTAGGCAGTCCTCATCGAGACCGTTGAGTGACTGTGATCGACGAATCACACCCAGGGTTGATTATATCCGTCGAACTTCGGCAGGCAATCAACGACCGGAATCTCGTATCAAACGCTCAAGGAAACTACTAGAAGACGTCTACAAGAGGGCAAGGCATGACATGCAACGTCAAGAGCACGAGAATCCCACCGTCAAGAGAGCACGGGAGGCGATGACAAAAAGATGCCGGTAGTCAGAAGAAGGTGCGCCGGCAGTGATATACGAACGCTCCCCGCTCTAGTACAATCAGCAGGGGAGGGATTACAGATGGTGGGCTTTATGGGGCAGACGCAGTCCGGTCGTGGCGTGGTTCAGCTTTAAAGAGCTGATGAGAGAAGTGATGAAGGTTATGAACAAGCCCGGAGACTGATAGGAACGGAGGTTGCGCCCGTAACTGGGAAGGGTCAGAACGGTTTTACAAAGAGGGTCACTGCATACACGCACAACAGATCAATTCGTAGTCCAACTGCAGACCGTGTCAACATAGCTTCGTTACACAGCGTCGACGGCGCTCCCCAACCCGCAACTCCGCGCTCTCTACCCACCCCACCTTTGTTATGGAGTAGTTGCACAACGCACACACTCGCCAACGCATCAAGCACTTCTTGGTGCTCTCTGATCCAATCATGCTGTCCTTCCCCATCCTAGAAGAAAGTAGACACAAGTGGCACTCAACGGTCTCACGTACTCGACACAAAATGTTTGCGCTGACGTCCTCCCACTGTGTTATTCTTCAGTCTGACTCTTTGTAACCCGAAGACTGCGGCTCAACCGTGAGCGTCTCCTACAGCTCCACAAGACAGCAGCATTAATCAGCCCAGGTTAGCATACCTCTCAAGCATCAAGCGTCATCTGTTTCCTCGTCATTTCATATTTGCGAGCATCGCTCTTATGTTTAAGTGATCCTTATTCTCACAGAACCAGAAGCACACACACAATCTCCGCACCATGTCAGTTACTAACTCAAGATCACAGTCAGTCTCACGAAGATCGCAGTTATGGCACAAGCCAAGCAGTCGCCTTCCATGACAACGCCGGAACCGCAGCCCTCTGTACGCTTCTTCAGGTCATCCGACTGGAGCTTGCAAACCCTTCGCAACCTGTCGGGGAAAGCCCTAGTTGTGCTGTTCACTCCTGCCATGCCACCACCTGCAGGCTCGGCATCAGCATCGCTAGACGCTACAGATCCTTTCGAGATCCTTGGTCGAACACTCAGCCAATATCATAGACGCATCCGGCACGTTCCCTACGTTGCGGATGTCGGCCTGACCGACACGCATCTTGCCTGGCTTCGCCGAGCTGGCGCTGTCCTCACTGTCAACTGCGAGCTTGTTGTGGAGATCAAGGACGTCGATCCGGAACACAGTCTGGCCAGTCAGGCGAGCTTTGCCACTGCGGTATCGGATGCCATGAACAGCATGCGCGCCGACGCAGGTGAGGTGCCTCTCTCCTGCATCTACTGTGGTACCAGAGTGGCGCCCGCATTCTCCGCTTACGAAAACGTCCTCCGGAGTCAGACGTACACATCCGCTGACTTGCGAGAAGCAGCGAAACTTCTCTTGGGCTGACACTGGAACAGCGACAGGAAGGGAGTGGAGGATGTGGCATGCAAGAATTGGGTTACGTGGCAGCTCTAAGTTGTGTGACAGCGGAATGCTACGTATTCGCATTACATCAATGACAGCGACATAAGGAAGTATACCTTGATGTGCATTGCTTATGTGGGGAGTGCGCGCAATGACGCTTCTCGTTGGTCGTCCAAGCAACCTCAACAGATGGCAACTCTCTACTCTGTATGAGAGGAAACCAGAAAGTTGACGACGGAAGTTAGAGGGTCAAGGAACTGCAAGGGTGCGTTTCTCCGGATGAGCGGATCCAGTGTATCTGAACAAGCCCAGCCTAGCCTAGCCCGAGTGAGCATGTGCGCCTTGTGTTGCTTTGCAGCCCTTTGTCGTACGTAGAAGCTATGAACCACAAAACGGGACAAGGCGTTAGGGAAACGAAGGCCTTGGAAGCGGGACGCATTCCAAAGATGCAACACTCACGCGCTTGGGGAAGCCTGCACGGACTGGAACGTGTTCCGAACACGACGCGTTCCAGTCATGCACCCGAGCAGCGGGCGGGGTACTATAGGAAGTGTAACGCGTTCTAAACATGCACCTTGGCGTTAGCCGGTAGGCTCTTCTGGAACGCGTCGCATCCGGAGAAGAATACTAGGGTAGACGATAGTAACAGAACTCCCCGCCCCGATCTGCCTGTTAGCGGTCAGAGTAGGGCTTTCCTTTATCGAGCGAAGCGCACGTAGCCATATGAGATATGATATCCAGTCTTTGGTTTCTGGCATGTTGTTTCCCAAGCGCCGGTCTACAATGTTGTACTCTGTAGGAGAGGGCTTCATAGCTGCTGCGTGCCTCGCGATGCTGCCTTAGGGCTTACTTACTCTCATAGAGCTGCACGTAGTGACGAGCTCCTGATCCCTGGATCCCGGCGTTTGGCCACCGCAATCACGCATTCAGGCTGTGTGTATAGCGCACAGATGCACAATAAGGATCATGCCGAGGCTCGCCAGCTGTAGCAAAGCTGTCTGTGCTGGAGGCTTCGAAAAGCACTGCCTGTTGCTGTCTCGCACTAGAGATGCTTCTAAGCAAGTCACGTGTTTGAGGTGTCCGGCTGCCGTAGCGCTCGAGTCTTATTCACAAGCCACGGCGTTTCGTGTCGCACCGCGCTAGGTGTAGGTATGAAATCATGCAGCGCCACGCTTGACCCTACAGCTAAATCACCCAGCTACCTTTCTTGATGCGGATGACGGCAGGCTTTCGCGAGCTTCGTTGCTGGAGCAGGGTCCCCTCGAGCAACAGCCACAAGAGCCGTGTATTGTCTGGCAGCTTCAAAACTTTCACCGGTCTGTTTGAGAGCCTTTCAAACTTATTTTATTTTTGACCTGTTTCGTGGCATATCACCCGCTCACTACCTCTCCATGATGGATTAGTTACCGTGTCGCATAGGCACCCTACCTTAGACATTCTATCGAGTTCAATACCCAACATCCAACACTTTCTTCCACCCAGAAATGGGCTTCCTTGCTGGCGACGTCGAAACAGCTCCGAAGGATCTAGTCCTACTGAAAGAGAAGGTTGAACAAGCATTTCAGTGGGACCACCGGGTCTCAAGTCCTTTTGTAGCCGTCTTCTCCGGAAAACTCCACGCCGAGAACTGGGCTTTGAGATGCGGAAATGGAAGCTTGGTAGAGCAACTTGTATACACTATTCGAGCGGCCAATCTGGGCGACACTACGGTCTTCAAACTATCCCATCTAGTACAGTCGTTTCGCATCCATCCGCGTGATGGAGCTAAGCAACACATCAAGGGCGCATACCTTTGCCTGCATCGCATTCCAGCCCTAGCCATAAGTGGTAGTTACACTGCTCTCACCATAGAGGAAGGCATGTATTCCGTCTTGTTTGCGTAAGTTTTGTGTATAGTGTGTGTTCGTGGTAACTAATGGACATAGAGAGAGCAAGAATCGCAAATGAGTAAAACTGGAGAAAGGAAGCGTTCGTCGACCATCTTTCACAGTATCCGGGAACGCATTAGAATGCGGAGTTACACGGCTATTATAACACTGACGATGAAGCTGAGACACTGAATGCGAACGATGACATGATCAAGATGATTGAAGGTGATTGGGTCTAGCAACTGGGCTCTGCCTTTGGTTCTCTCCTCTCTTATATCGCGTATAACTTTCTATACTCTAGCTGACGCCGAGCTCAGCAGAGGTTATACGCTGTTTGGCTCAACGCTCGAAAAGCGAAATGTGTCCATGCTCCGGTAACGCGCTATACTGAGCGGAGAACTCGCTTTGCGGAACAGAAGCATAGCAAGACCACTACTTTCTATAAGCAAGTAAGAGAGCAGGGAAGCTTCCCGACATGCAGAAGGCTCGAAAGAAAGGAAAGCGGATTGCACTGAGGGGAGCTTTCCGTTTAGTACCGAAGAAGTGCTAGCAACAGCGAAGGTAGCGGAAGCAGAATCATCGACCAAAAGGCCGCGTGGACGGCTACGCAAGCGTCCGACTGAAGAAATGCCTGAGTACAAGGAAGGCGAAGTGCCTGGAATCATATCGGGCGACTGAGATTCTGACTGTAACGTAATTCACAGGGAAGCGAAACACCTACTGTGACCTCTCCAGCTTCGATTACTATCTACGCGCTGCAACAACAATATAGTCTAAGTCTGAGTCGCTAGATAGGTTCTCAAGCTCTTCATATTCCTCGTCCTCGACTGCTTTCTCATCTCGTCGCTTGCGTAGCCGTTTACGCGGCTTTTTCGATGAATCCGCTTCCGTTACCTTCACTATCTCGAGCACTTCTTCGGTGCTAAATACGAACCTTCCTTTCAGTGCGACTCGCTTACCCTTTGTTCGAGCCTTTCGTGTGTTAAGAAGCTCCTGTTGCTCTTTTACCTACTTGCGCAAAGTGACGTTCTCGCTATGCGTCGCTTCAAAAGCGCGAGTCATCCGCTCCATATAGCGCTTTACCAGAGAAGGCAACTCCTGTGTAGCTTGTATCGCTAAGCTAAGAGCTAGGTTTGCTTCGCACAGTTCGGTGCCATGTGGCGGAGAGCTATCTATTAGCGATAGGTCTAGGTCAAGTTATTATAGGGGTGTATGAGGTAGTAAATCCGCCATGGTCAACTAGGTAGGCAGCTTGTTAAGCACTACTATAGGGCTTAGCGGCGCCAAACCAGTAGCTCTCCACTCGCCTAGGATGTTACTCGTAGTAGTAGCCTTAGCTCTCGCGCGAATGTACATCTCCGTCCACCCTACGCGCGATATGCGGCCTGCGTCGAGTGGTAAAGCGGCGTCGATCTCCGAAGCTAGCACGCGTTTTAGCGGCGCAAACACCCCTACATCGAGCGGCTAGAGTATATGCGAGCAATGAGGCGGCAGGATGAGCAAGTCGATTGCGCTCTCCATGCAGAACGCAGTTACATTTGCAGTAATGTAACTGCTATGGCCAGCGTAGAATTAGGTAAGCAATGTTGAATGCGCTAGTAGCCACTGCGAATCGATGTATACTCCTTCTTTTTCACAGCTGAAATTGCACATTGGATACTAACTTCGGTACGGACTGGTTCATTTGGTATGGAAGTATTTATTGTGGTGATAGCAAAGAAGAGTCGCAATTCGGTGGTTGATTATCCCACCTAGTTGACTTTTCCGCGGGTTTCGTTACAGCTAAGTCGGAGACCCGTCTCTTCACTTTGGACACGCGACCCTATCACCATAGATTACGTTCTACATCATCCGTGATAGATTGACAGAACGCGTCTAGGCGGCAATAGTGACCTCGACCTCAACACCAGCCTCGATGTTGATAATGATCTGCTTAACAACCTCGGTTGGGGCATTCAGACTGCGAGAGTGTTAGTCATAACCCCTCTTTTTCCCAGCCTCAGCTATTTACTCAATCAGGCGTTTGTGGATCTTCATCTCATAAGTGTCCCAAGTCTTAGATCCCTCGCCATTAGGAGCCTTGCGGGTAGTAATCTTCAGGTTCTTGGTTGGCAGACGGACTGGGCCCTTTACACGGAGATCTTTGCTCTTCGCGCGCTCGACGAGCTCGGTGCAGACCTTCTCCAACGACTGCACTTTGCGGGAGGTGAGGGTAATTCGGATTTTATGGATTTTAGGGGCATCGCCCGGCGACGTCTTCTTTGGGTCCTGAAATGACATTTTCGCACGTTAGTGTAGTACAAATATAAGATCGGTGTTGTGAATCAACAAGACTCGGTGCCACCCGAAAATCAAAGGCTTACCTCGCCACAATGCTGACCGGAGGACGTCTTTCTTACGTAGACATTACCGAAGACATATATTGGGGTGACAGAAGTCATTGCGGAATTTGTCCGCAGACGCGTTGCCATACCATTGAGCCGATAAGTCTGCGCTCCGTCTTCCACAGTGTGCAACGGCTGTGCATCGTCCCACATTGGCAGTTCATCCGGAGCATGTGGAGACTTTTCCACAACGTAGCAAGCACGGGACACCCGCTGGTTGATGCTATACGACACCACATATAGCTCATCAGCCTCGGCCTGTTGGGGCTGAATGCGTTCTTCATTCTTCAGGGTCACCTCACGAGGGTTGGGGACCCTGTCGGGATCCAGAGAGTTGGAGGAGTCTCCGTGATCTATCTCCATACTCGCTGGTGTTCGCTGCACTTGTGGTTCTGCACAGCTCGATAGCGACTGTAATGTCTCATTCCGATGATCTCGCGCCTCCACCAGAACATGCTCTTCTGACACTGGAAGAATCGTCCCTGATGAGGCTGTCATGTCGCGCTGTAGGCTCAAGGCATGAGTGTTTGACAGGGGCCCCGGACCAAGCACTGGAAACGCTTCCTTTTGTTCGTTCTGCTTGGTAGCTGCGCACGACTGTTCGGTTGAGGAGCTGAGGAGGTTTGGTATCGCGAGCCGCCACAGCCTTCCGCGTTCTTCAATGTGCGAATGTGCCCACGGTGGAGTGGTTGTGTGCGCATCCTTGAGTTCCTCAGTCGCCTTCTCCTCGCCCTTCTCTAGACAACGCCCTCGCAGTGTGTTGTTGCCCATGTTTTCCTGACCCGCCAAGTTCGCTGAAGGAGGCCGAGTGACTTCTTCCAGTGCTGCCGCATCCTCCGTCGCTTTCAGTATCATGTCGACCTGGGTGTTCGTGTTGTTCCACCCGATATTCTCCTCTTCAAAGTCTGTGTCTTCCAGCGTCCTTGCGCCGAAGTCACTCACCTTGTGCGCTCGACAAGCCGCGGTTGTGAGCCCCACGTGTTCTCCGGATGCCGCTTCAACAGTCGGTTCTGGCGAGGGAGACACGCTGAACACAGATCTACGTTTTCGGGGATGCTTAGTCGGCCGAGTGTGTATCTGGTCTCCTTGGACGGCAGAGGCGAGTCTCTTGCGCTGCGAAGACTGTTGTTCAAGTGAGCGAAATCGTGATGACGAGAAGTGAAGTTTGCAGACGGACACTGCCAACGCGCCGCAATCCCAAGCCTCCCCAAATCCTGTTCAGCGACTGCGGCTCTTGTTTGTTAGTGGAAGTATCGCTCTGACGCATCGTTCATGTAATGCAAAAAGGTCGGTCTGGCGCCTGAGAGTTCTGTTGAACGAGGGTTTATATAGTCTAACTCCGCATTCCCTTTGTGTCGCGTCACGCGTACAACGTGTTGGAAACCCGCACGCGTCTGTTGGCACCTGGGGTTGTCGCGAATGCGCAGATTTGGTGCGGGGTTAGCGTGCAGTACGTTTCGCCGATCATCCTATCGAGCGGCGACTGGCAGCCACAAGAAGAAATCACCGCACAAGCAAGCGCTTTTGCTCGGCAACTCGAAGGAAGGTGACCGATGTTGGTGAGAATGTACCTTGAGTAGACTTGCCAAACATTACCGTGTTCTTGGTACTCACGACTGTTGAGGATAGGATTGTCTTGTTAGGACTACCATTCCCGGATGTACAAGGCGACTGCGCACGCAAAACCGTGTACGGTTTCCAGGCTTGCGTACGATGCACTCGAGTCGCGGTTAGTGTGACGGGGCGGATGCTCCACAATCCCGATGACGAGCAAGGACATGTCAAATCACACGTCTACTTTCCCCTTCTCTCAGTCCTTCGGCTTGTTGATACTCACTCCTTCGTGCATCCCCTCCTAGGCGGAATGACTCATTGCACCAAGCGAGAATCAAGATAGCACCATGTGTGCCAATCCTGCTTAGTACGGGTGTCGAGTATCCTATCCCGCATTCTTATCCGGTGGTCTAGCTAATAGAGGCCCGGACATCGAGCTGTCCGTCTGAGGCGTAACAAGATGGCCATATGCATGTACGTATGCGGTTGTCTTTTCCCAGAGATGGCTTTGCTTGCCCAAGTCTCTCGAGTGTCTCTGCTGGATCGGTAGATGGCCTGTTACAGATAATGTAGATGACTATGCGTACTAATGCAGTTGCACTAGGGGTGTTGTGAAAATGCTAAGTTCAAGCGCTTGGGTTGTTGGGGTATCGAAGAGCACAGTGAAATCGATGGTCGTACTCATGCAATTGCTGTTACTACTCACCACGTAAAACCCCGGGCGCCGCCGCAACAATGTCTCAATTGACCGATTGGACGATGCTGCTGTCTCACGGACTACGGCAGTTTGGCTGCTACTTTCACGATGTTCAGGAACAAGCCAAATATATCTAAGTGTCTCACCAATCACATGAGGCTGAAGGCTTCGCTTGATGCAAGGAGACGATGATATTTCACCACCTACCAAGCTTCTGTAGAAAATCCGGTCAGACCTGCCTGATCTCCTTGGCAGGCTACTTCCGCGCGGTTGTCGGCTTGTTTCGGAACCGATGTCTCCTGCGTGCGGCCATAGCCGCTTTTTATACTGTCGAACAACGGCTCACTTAGGCTTCCTCAGTTGTGACGATGCGGCGAGCTCCTATCGCGTGGTAATCTAACGTCGCATGCGAATTGCCACTCGGCCTCAGCGAGTCACTTCTAACTTGAGGGCGCCTATCTTAGTCTCACTGTCAGGCACATGGGGACGCGCCTCTTCCGGCGATGTGTCTCTTGATTCCCTCGGGATTTTACGCCGCCATAACGGGCGAACACATGGATGTTACTGAGCCCCTCCAACCGGCTTACATACGTACGTACTGAGATCAAGTCTCCGGCGGAGTTCGAGACTAGGTCTTACTCGGTCAAGGAGGATACAGTCGACGTGTCCCGCTCAACTTTGTGGCCCAATGAATGCCATTCTGTGATCAAGTAGCTATAGACCATCTGTCTACAGATATGGAACGTATACGCGAACCCTTGGCAACGTTGCTTCTGTGCTTGTCGAGAAAGACTCTAGCGCATCATATGTCAGAGCTGCCTGATGCTACAAAGGTCAGCAAGGGCTCCTGGCGGCAAAGAGATTTCGAAAGACGTTTTGGTTCTCTGATGGCCTGACTTGGGTCTGGGGATCGAAAGAAACCTGCCTGTTCCTAGGCCGTACGCTAGGTAGTACCTGGACAACATGTGTGTTTTTTCAAGATCGCTCCTCTTTACCTGTGACCTAACGTTCTGATTGTCAACAACGTGGATTCACCGACTCTGCCTAGGCAGCTCCGTCCGATGACATGATTCTGGGCGATTGATGGTAGTTTAGGGAAGCAGATGTTGGTGTATCTAGCTTGTCGACAGTTTGTGCTACCTCTAGACGTAGTCCAAGCTGGCGCTTCGTTCCGGCTCTGCAATTTACTCTTTTACCCTCCAATGCGCATCTTGTTTATGGATTTTAGACTTTATACACTTGAACGCCTCGATTGGAAACTACATCAATATGTCGTTCTAAGACTGCCACTTGGTTTGCTTACGGGGCGGTGCAAAAACACACGGACTCGATCCTTGTCTTGCCTCTGGTCAACTCATTCGACATCAATGGCGGCTATATCGCTAACCTCGGCATCGGTAGATTCGAAGATTGATTTCACGGCAATCGTTATGAGTTCTTGGTCCTCACTCACTTCGCGGGAACTTACCTTGAGCTTGCTAGCACACCCCTAAGCATTCTACGTTTCACCACCACGCAATGACATGTTGTGGCTCCTCTTTAGACATGTTTTCTATCGTAAAAAACAGTGGTCGGGAAGTACGAAGCTGCTCTGATGCTGCTATCCACTAAATGCGCAGAAGTAGTCAGCTTAGTGTGCTTGTGCAAGTTTTTTATGCTGATATGGTTGGTCAGTTTCAAAGTGCATTCGATCTTCTTTCTCTACGCTTGAGATCGACAATGACCGCAAATGGAGGGGTGTGAACTTACTCAAAAAGACCATCCGGTGCATGTGTGTCCCAAGCGCGTATAATACGATACGTTGATGTGCAGGCCATAGATATCCACTCCACCAAGGCGAGCGCAGATTTCGACTTGTATCACGTGATAAGTCACATGGCAAAATTTGTGTGGTGCACCAACCGGCAATCTCAATCATCATCTACTATCCTCTCCTTTTTCTTGTGTAATCAACCCACATATCCCAGGTCTTTCAAGTAATCGGTGCCCTCATGTCGATTATAAAAAGCTATCAAAGACTCGTTCCCCGCATGCGTGACTGTAAGTCATAGATGGATTGATGATTTCGGGTAATGGGAACGGCAAACAAAAGGCAAGGGTACCGCAAAAGATGGTCATCGCCGAAATGGCACGAAGAGCCGCTGGTAAACATGTTGTGACTACTGTTAGCATTGGATGTAATGGGAGACCGAATGGCTCGCAGGAGCGGGCTTTTTCCGGAATGCCGCTTGGCTGATGAGGCCATTATAGGTTGTGTAGAATCTGTTATATGGAGTCATGAGTGGGAAGAAAGGGCTCACAATATCAAAGCGTTTGGAAGGTGATGCTTGCCAACGGTCAAGACTATAGATGCTGCATTGGCGCACTTACTAGATTTGTTTATATCATTCGAGCCTACCAGAGATGCTGGTAAAAACCCGTAGAGTTCAGCCTTCGCAACAAACACGGAAATGCGTTGTCAACGTGGCGCAGTGTATAATCAGTTACGTTTGCAATGGAACGGATAGCCATGGGCTACAAGCCTTATCCAGTCAGCACTGGATGCACTAACAGTGATCGAACTACAACGTAAGAGCTCAGTACCACGGTCATGCTGCATGTTTCCTCCGTGTTCTTCTCAGCCGCGTTTCGTAGAGCGAGATATATGAGCGAAACGAGCTCGAGAGACGGAATCAACACGTTACGAATGCCGCGATGCTTTCCATAGAAAGAGTGCGACACACCGAAGACTCTGCTGAATTCCTAAACTTGGAGTGCGATGGTCTCCGAATATTGAAGAGGTATTCTGGCAAACAGCACTTTTGGACCGTTGGCTTGGTTTTAAGCGCAATGCTCGCGCAATCGTTCCGTCGTGTCGGCTCCAAATCGCATCTAACCGTCCACTTAGGTTTGGAAACTTGAATGGGGCGGTTCTCTAGATCGGTATTGCGAAGGTTTTCGACACAAGACTTACTGCAATCCTCCTAGTACACTTTCGACGCTCGTCAGTAAGTTTTGCTTCTCATATCATTGAGCATCGTACATAGTTGCTGCTGCATGGTCCGATTGCAATATCACGTCGGCCGTAACCATGTGTTGCTATACACCAGGCCACGTAACCCGGTGTACTGTACCACGTCAAGAACTTACACTGGACTCGAGATATCTGGGCTTGCAACTGCTTGGTCTTCCTGTGTGGCGGATATGCGGTCCAGTCAACGGTAGGCGTACTTGGACCGCGTCTTGGAATGTGTACCGAAGGTAGCCCATCCTGGAGTGGATGCTGTTCTTGCGGACAACGCACGGCCGATCCGAACAATGTTGCAATGCTCGGGGTCCCGGAGATGTTGCAGAAGAAAGTCCCAATTGCATGCAACAATCATGTCTTCCACGCAAAACGTGCTCCAGCAGATCGTATCAAGAGTCTCGTACAGATCTGCCTTCTCGTCCCTTCCACATGCTGTGCCTCCTAATCGAGAGTATCCTACGAGCGACCGAACAAATGACTAAGGAAGGCCTTGCAACAAGAACGCCAGCATTGTGATGCTCGCTGCTCGCTGCGCGCCCGTCAGCGGAGCTCCACGAGAGGGCAAGATGGAATCATGAGCAAGCCTGCCAATGACGATGGGCTGGGATCAATACGTGTGCATGGAACAGCGAGAGCTGCCCCAGGTCTAGCAGCATCGCAAAGACTGGGCATGGCTTTGGACTGACTACGTGAGAGGAGGGCGGGGAGTACAGAACCCATCCTCCGTCTGCCGTCGCTCCGCACCTCCCGCCCGTCGTGACGCGACCTGACCCCGGACCGGGGAAAATGTTCTCCCGCCGCCACTTCCCGTTTCCCGTTTCCTGACCTGGTCACAGTCACATCGCCGTTCGAGTCAGAAACACCACTGTGAAGACAGCTGTTGCCGTCCCCTTTCCCGTTTCTTGGATCCCGTCTCCGTCATGCCGCCGTTCTTTCGGGCGGACGGCACAGTTTGCTCGTTCGCCTCGGTGCCGACGCACGGATCAGCGCCGCACTTATACAGAAAGGATGCCAGCTAAACGCCGTGTGGGTTGTCTTTAATTGTGCGCGCCTTTCACCACTCATTAAAGAAAAAAGTGCTCTAAGGAGAGACATCGCCGACATTGATGATGCAGAGAGACAAAAGTTGATGATGCCGAGTCTCGTACAGTAAAGAAGCACCAGGAGTATCAACAGGCGCTGCGACAGGCAGATGAGCGGATGAAGCAGCACACATCGGACCTCAAGGAATCACAGTCCCTCTCTACATCTGAAAGCAGGCTTCTGGGTGACATAGACCGACAGATCGAGTCCTTATAGCAGGCATATAGGGAAGCGCAACGAATATTACAAGATATGCAACGTCTTGCGGGTTTGAAGAATGATATATTAGCGGAAGTGATGCGAAGTCGGGATTGTCATCATCGCAAAGAAGCACTTGGGATCTGGCAAGAGCTTGGATTGAACCATCCACTCCATGAGTATGTATAATCCTAGAGCTGTACAACGAGTAACGTCAGATCTTGTACCTGCATATCCATCCGTCTGTCCCAGCTGAATGCAAGTCCTGCGATCATTCACCGGGAGTCTCGGGTCAAGGCTGATCATCAAGCTCCAGCGTGGACAGATGCATCGTACCACAAACAAGATACAGTATGCGAGGTTGGAGAGCTATAAAGTATGTACTTGGCTGGGTTGAAGCGGACGTAAGACCGGTGTATACGGTCCTGATGCGATTCATAGGAGTTTCAGCCATTGCTTCTTTTCTACCTGACTATGCAATCTACATAAAATAGTACAAAAACTCCGAAGCCCGACCCAGGAGTGGGGATGTCGAGTTACGGGTCAGTATGTAGACGAGCGGACAGAGCAAGCGTGCAGAAGCACGTCCGCAAAGCGTGCGAGCCAGGCGCTCCAAATACGAGGTGTGTTGTTTCTTGAACGAATGGAGCCAAGGCTGATATGCCCAAGAGTGCCAGCATAATGCAGCCTGTTCGCATGTTGGGACACTGTCGCTTGTTTGCGATGGGACCACGTAGCTGGAAACGATTGGCGCGGAGATGCCGGCGGCAGAAGACTCCATGTGTATGGTCCGTCGATAGGACTATTACAAAGCGAGACATGGTCGAACGGATCGCCGGGCCGGTACCGCAACTGGAGCGCGTATCTGCTCCTGTCTATGCTGGTCCTTTGTGCTCTCCGTCCAGCCAGCTCTTGAGTATTGCTGAGTGTCAGACTTCCCTATCGCCCCTTGCCAAGCAAGCAAGTGCTTTGTAACACTGCTACTTTGCTGCATGCGCGTGGAGGTGGAGTGCCTCAAAGATGATTCCGCCTTCTGCCGCGCTGCGGGTTGTTGAAGATGTTTGCTCGTTTGGATTTGTGTGTTGATTTCAAGAGATGTTCCATACTCTTGCGGGTCTGTTTTACACTGAGGTTGAAGGATACGGAGGTAGAGTGGCTGCTATGGGATTGCGATACCTTCCATATGTGGCATGCCATCAAAGTCGCAGCATATACTCTTCCGCGCACTTCTGGCATTGAGGTTGGTAGACGCCCGTGGAGGCGTGAGTAACATCTCGAGCTGGCAGTCGCATATCCGTGGTGGGCGATTCACATGTCGGATGTCTGTGGTAGGGGATTAGCGAACATCTCGGCTGCGTTTCCTCTAAACTATCGTTCACTTCGTCTGTTTCACCTCTGCGAACCGATCATCAGCGCAGGCGCCATGGGTTGTGGCTGGCTTGTTTCCAAATAGTCCACCTCTTGCAGCACTTCCGGAGCTAGTACTGTGATCCCTTTGAGCGACTCCAGGTAGTGTTCAGGCGTTGGAGCGGCCGAATAGGTTGACTTGGTATTGGCTGCAGTGCTTCCGTAAACATCAGTGATTGCGCCAGAAATGTTGGTCGCGCTGAAGCCTTCAGACCATGTATTCATGCTGGAAGCGCCCGCTCGTCCGTTGTAGTGAACATGTCTGTAACCTCCGTTATATCCGATGCCGCTTATCGTGGCTGAGATGCCCGTCTCTGTTGCGGTTCTCGATCCATTGCTCGTAGCTGCTTCGCAGTGCTGTTGTCGCCGGTCACGAACGTCGCGCAGATGCCTGCTGAGGATGGTGAACTGTTGCTTCTACTTCATACTGTGATCGTATTGTCGCTAGTGATGGTCTCCATCCAGCTAACTGCTTTGTGAATGGTAAAGCTCGGTCAACAGTATGCTCGGAGGACATTCGGGAGATTCGATGTCGGTAACCTGGGCGGAGCCATCCGTATGTGTTACATCCGCCTCACAAATAGCCGTTGTCGATCATGTCATCCGTGTTCGGCGACAGATGAGTTTGTAGCGTCTAGGAGAAGATGAATGGCGACGTCATTCCCTGGGGAGAAGCCCAGGGCGGTAAGACAGAATGGAGGACAAAGGGCGCCGATGCTCGGCTTTCTCCACTAAACAGCACGGCGCATGGATCACTCCAAAACTCGTAACGCTTTACAAGCGCGATAACAGAGACAAAGGTTCTTTCCAATACCAATACCACTCAGTGACGATGCTCGTGAGTCGGGTACGCTTGTTCCACATGTGTGGGATCTGCAAGGTGCCGTCGTGGAATCCCGTCAACTGCTGCCGTTGTAGATGTAAATTCTGAACGCTCGAAAAGCCCGTCTGCCTCACCACGTGAAGGTAGCACAAGCGCCTTCCAAGCTTGTCTACATACCCTGTTCGTTACATAACGCGTCTTCAGCATCCTACATTTATCACCTTGTGCTTCAAGACTCTCATCGCACGTTGCTTCTGGTTTGTCGCATTGCGACGATCTATTGCGCGAAGAATCCCAAGGCTTCTAAAGAGTAGGCATCGCTTGTAACGCGTGTATTAGGCAGGAAAAGGCTCTACAGGGGAATGGAACCCGTCAGATGTATCTGAATAGGTCTGAATCCCGTGAATGCTTTGTCTACTTGAACTTTTTCATTTACTTGTACAACGCGACTGCGGTGTCGGCATGTCGCCTATTGACGCCAACATTGGGCTGCTTGTGCAGCGGGATGGACCGCACCGCACCCGTTTACGAGGCCCGCTGCCCGACTCCGGAGGGTCCATATCCGGTGTGATCGACTCAGCGATGCCATAGGATTCTAGCCGCGGGTCCGGCTCTCTGGGCATGCCATGTCTGCGCCTACTCGGATACTGCATCTTGGCACAGTCGCACTCTCATTTTCTCTGTCAGAGCCATTCGCGGATCTGGATCCATTCTGAGGCGCAGCGTTTGGTTGATTGTTTCCGTTCCCTGATAGCGGCTGTAGAGGCATGGAAGCTTCGACGTCGGTGGTATGGGATTCGGACTCGAGAGCCGTCCGATGAATCTCGTTGACTATCGCCACCTCGTCCGGCAGAGCCGGAGACGCCTGTTGTGCAGGCACATCGCTCTCCATCGCATGGGAACGCCGGAACACGTGACTCAAGGTAATGTCTGGATGCTATTGCTGACTGCCGGGAGGAGTGGTATCTGCCTGTGAGTTGGTGTTGGCCTGGGTCGACACGCTTAGCAAAATTGGGGCTGTAGATATTCATGGCTGCGAAAGGCTGGAGCGGTTGGACGCCCAAGCTTAGGTGTTTCTGAACTTGGAGGCGACGCGACCTGTAAAGAGGATCGACGCCGAAGACGAACAGTGGCGGCGGGACGGAGTGGTCGGGTGCAGAAACGATGTCCTGCGCTTGTTGGCGGCGCGCGGGTTTGATCGGGAAGAGCAGCATTGGAGCTGGGGTGGGAGCGCGAAAAGATTCGCGCTCAAGAGACCATGAGAGAAGTGCACACGCAAGCTGATTTGGTGTGCTCCGGTCAGGCAAATGTTGCCACACTACAACCTCGACTCGTATTGACTTGTGATTGTTGTCTGTTGCTCCTATGAGTATTGCATGCAGCTGTACCGTCGCCCTAGGGTTCATAATGCTGAAACTGCGCTCGTTCGCTTTGGAGTTGAACGCTTGTGCATCGTATGGCGAGACCGTCTGATCACCCGCTTTTTCCTCCTGGCTGTAATGACCGCGCTTGGCTTGTCGTTGCTTGTCATAGCTGCCGGCTTCTCAATACCACCAACAACATCCATGGCAGACGTAGCACTGCCGGCACACGCCTTTCGCTTTCCCCTTTCCTCTCCCCTGTTTGCAAGTCGAGCTGTTACCGCTGGCCTTTGGTCTGGCGGTAGTTCGTCATCGCTTGTGACCGTTTCCTCATCCTCCCTTCTCAACTGCTCTATCCTATCCTCGTACTCTTGGCGTAACTCTTCTGGTGTAAAGCCCCGTTTGTACCGCTGTGCAATCTCCGTCCCGTATTTGCCCTCGCGGAGAAAGTGGATGAATTGGGAGCGATCATATTCTTCACGCACTTTGCGGCCAAAGGCTGGGTCGTAGTAGGAGAAGACCGGGTTGGGTGGAGACGGGAGAGACTGGTGGTCAAATGAGAGAGGATCAAACCCGTCGCATGAGGAAGGTGAAGGGGGCAGTCGAACAGTAGGCTCGAACTAATGGCTTGCGCAGGTGCCGGTGCGGGTAACACGGTAGAGGGCGGACTGTGTCGCGAGAAGGCGTGTCGCGAGACACGCACCGTCTTGTAAATAGAGACAGGGGACGTGGAGGAGACCGGCGTAGAAGAGCGTGCCTTTTTGTAGGTAGGGGAGGTGAGCGGAGACGGCTGCGGCGACGGTGGAATTTTGTGCTTCAGACTGGATCCTGTATCCATATCTTGCAAGCTCCTAGTCCTAACGAAATTGTTGGTGGTTCTAGTACATTCGCATTGGTTCTTGGGATGTAAGAGGAGAGGATACTATGTCATGCATGACCAGTCTGGGGTGTAAGAAGCCTGCCACGTGCCCGCAAATGGGAAATACAACAAACCCCCTTACGATATAGAGCGTTCCATGATGACCATCGTTATCGTCCCTCACAGTTCGGAACAAGTAAAGGTTCAATGTACATCAACATAGAACTGCTGCTGCATTCCGCCTGCTGTGTAACGACTCCTCTATGGTCACGTGATGCTGAACCATGTAAACAGCCTGTCTTCCACCTGTCTTCCCAGTCCTTGTTTTTCGCGCAGCAGCTTAGTACACGACTGCTACCTACACCTTGCTTCCTGACATATCCTCCTCCGTCATATTCAAAACCTTGCCCGACCTATCCCAACCTAACATGTCTTCTGACCACGCTGCTTCGCCTGCTAATTCAGACGCGACTGTCGAAGAAAACGTGGCCGAGCATTATCACCGCTTTGCAAGATTGACTCCATACAACAAGGCAGCAAAGATCGCCTTCCACGGCGTGGTTGAACAAATGCAGCTACAGCCAAATCCGTTCGAGCACCACCAACAGTTTGTTGAGTATGATACATGTCAGGTGGGTCCATTCTATTTCTCAACTAAGCTTACACCGATGTCCATAGAACCGGAGAGTATGTTAGTGTTCTCAACGGACAATCAGGCTGCTTCAAGTTGCTGTTGTACACTGACCGCATATTTAGCGCAGACCGCGGGGAAGCCGACAAGGTGGAGAAGCCGACCATTTAGCTCGTACAGGCACTCATAAGCCCGATCAAGTAAGAGACCAGCTTTGATAGACACGATATAAATTGAAGAAAGGGTCCTGGTCCGCAACCCCACCTGGTCGGCTTTTCCACGGTTTGCGTTATACAAGGAATAGGGGATCTGAGCCTCCTTCCCCAATGCTTCAATAGCTATGGCGGAGCAACCGACTCTAGCTTAGTACGGCTCATGCCCAGTCATAACCCCTATATGTGGATATGGTGCTGTTCTTGCTGCCTTGCGATAGCAGTTGATCGGTTCTGACTGACTATTGAGAATATTGCACATGCTGTCAGGCAATCGGCCGTGATGATGTGACATCACCTACTAATCATCTTCCGTGTAGTTACCCTTGCATAGTACCACATCAAGCATGGTGTCTGCGACGGATACTGATTCAGACGTTGTCGCCGGAGGAGCGGCGGAAGCTGCTTCTGAGCCCGTGCTAGCCATGATCTGGAAGGGTTACTTCTACCTGTCATTGACCATACGGCCACTCGAACCTTTACTTGGGTGGCGCGTTGGGCGGGGCAAGAACTGGAGTACACACTCAACAGGACAAGTGGATCTTCTCCTCACACGAGAAGCCAAAGATGGTGTTCATGGAAGTCACGCTTACATCACGTTCAATCGGTCGTCCGGAATGCTTGTACTCGAAGCACGCCACGCTAGGGATGGCGTAATGATAGGCTCTACCACGTTTACTAGCAAAGACCCTCCCCAAGCCTTGAACAGGCCGCCTATACTCATCCAAATTGGGAGACTCCAGTACCTCTTCGAGTACACTGTCCCTAGCCATCTGGAGGATAGATTCCGAGCAGCAAAGGAGAGTTACTTCAAGACAGAGTTGCGCGGCGCTCCGCCTCCTCATCCATTAACTTCCGCTACCCCTAGCGTGTCAGATGTTCGTGTGGGGGACTGGACATCACACGGCATATCCGGAATTGGCGGCACTTCCGTCGTTCATGCCGCGTCGCATTGTAGCGGGTCGATCGCTGCATTCAAGGCTTTGACGCGAGGACACCGCAGAGATGCAGAGGCCGTCGAAAGAGAAATTCAACTTTATGAGGATATCGCGCGGGTTCTGGAGCAACACAGCAATCGAGAGTACGTCATGCAACTCAAACAAGTTTTCTACGAACGAGAACGTGGTCGGAATTACGTTGATGGGACTATGGATCAAGTCCATCTCTTGTATATGCCCCTCGCTCAGGGTACCTTGGACGAACTTGTACTCAACAAAGGACTTCGGACCCCTTCTCGAGAAACGAAAGTGATCTTCCTTTACCAACTTTTACAAGGGCTCGACGCCCTTCATTCCACCTGCTGGCTTGACCGAGATATTAAGCCCCCGAACATTGGCATCGTCAGCATCGACCCGCCGAAAGCTGTTATCATTGACCTTGGTCAAGCCCGCTTCCTGGGTTCCCAATCGGGTTTCCCACCAAGACCAGGCACATGTGGAACGATTGGATATCTCGCACCGGAGCTCGAGAACACTGACTACAGTGAGGATAAGTTGTACGGGAAACCCATTGATGTATGGGCGCTTGGCTGCGTTGCATATCAGATGTTCCTTGGTCCGCATCCCTGGAGGGAGAAGAAGAATCAATGGAGGGAACCGGTGAACGAGGAGGGTATTGCCATTTACGAGCGTGCTTACCGCAGTCTGGAGACTTCGGTAGCTGGAATTATCGAGTCCCTTCTTGCGGGTATGTTGACGGAAGCTACGTGCTTTCGTAGTACAGTTGAGATGTGTTTGTCCCACCCACTTTTCTCGGCGATAAGGGCTATGGCACAGACAAACGAAATTGCTACAGGCAGGAAACGGGGCAGAGAGCAGTACGCTCAACAGTCAGTGGATCCAACTAGCTGACAGCGATTATAAAGTAACGGTCTTACAGTGCAGGCATGGAGAAGGCTCCGGGACCAGAACGCATCATCTCTGTAGCTGCGGCTAAACGCGAGGGTCGAGCATATACTGCCTACGCCTGATGAGTTGTACATATGTAAACCACGTGATGTTCTTTCCGCCTCATAAAGGATGAAAGTCGGCGGGTCGTACCAACGTAAACCACGAGGAAGTTAGCCATGCAGTGAAGCTCTTGTGAAAGGAGCACTGCATACGTCACCACCTTCCCCGGCTCAGTCTCTTGTAGTCAAATCAAGCAGTGTGGCGTTGTTATCGCGGCGGCAAATCGCCCCTTCCGTTTGAGAGACGAGCGGCTGTCCGTCCAGAGACGCTTCGAACAGCATCCGGATCATATACCTTCTACGCATATATGATAGAGCACATAGTGAACGTGCGGTTATGGCTAAGCTCACAGTTCCTCATTACAACTATTCATGAACTAAGTGCTATAATTCGTCTTGTGGGAAACACAGTGCTTCGATGTACCTCTTCTCCGCCATCAAATCGCCTCTCAATCGCGCGGAAGCTCTTTCGATCCCCTCGCCTTGACGATACTCACCCCAGTCAGTGTAGGTAGAGACCCACGTGCCTGGGAGCGTGGATTGCTAAGTTTGCGGAGTGCAGCCCTCAGATCTCGAACGCTACGGACGTGCTCGACAGATAGAACATGATGGATCTCATGAAGGGGAGCATACGCGATGCTTCCGTACATTCCAACACTGCGAATCATCTTAGTCCGGTTGTATGAGTAAGAGGCATTGACCGCCTGGAGAACCTGCACGTTCCTTGCAAAGACTCGGCGGGCTGAGGCGTTGGGCGTGACAGACAAGCGGTTGGGTCCCGCAAGAGGCGGGTTGAATCCTGGTGTTTCGAAAGAAAGGGACCGAATGTCACCAGTGCAGGTGATCCAGCAAAGCTGCGGCACCAATGCCTGGTGGGAGATGTCGCGCTCTACCATGTGGAGGATGTGGGCCATTGCACGTCTCATATATCTTGGCTGGAGTTCGCCGATTGCGCTATCTGAGAGTGACATGACGCAGAAGCCGCACCCTCGTCCGCACGTGCGGGGTTCGTACGTCCTTGGAGCCATAGTGGGTGTTGTAACAGTAAGACATCTCTACCACTACTATATACATGCTACGGCTTCGATGCTATCGCAAAAGCGGAGGCCGCCTGTACGGCTGTTGCCAGGCCTTGAAGAAGGACCACAAGTCCCGGCTCTGCGCCGCAGGCGCCGTGACCGAGCCTGCGATCCCGGAAATGGGCACGGGCAAAGGACGGGATCTGGGATTCGGGCGCCCTCGACGAGATAGGGACAAGCGGAATTGCTCTATCAAATAAAAAGTCAAACCCATTCACGACTGCTTGGCTGTATCGACATCGAGATGGCGCTTGCTATCTCTGTATTCTTTGCTGTTAACAATCGACACTTCCGGTACGAGCGCGATATCTCGATCAACGACTTTCTATCAGAGGTGTCACGCCGAATAAGCAGCGTCCGCGGATACTTCGGCCAAAGGATCCACTTAGCTGGGACAACGACGGAGTCTCCAACTAAGCCAGAGATGCGCATGAGGATGAAGTCGGATCTGCTACGGCCGGATCCAGGCCAAGACTACTATGCGGTGCTCAATCCATCTCAAGTGGAGGAACAGACAGCGGACGATTCCGACAGTGAGCTACTTCGATATGAGGCTCTGGCACACCAGATGCGGCTATCCTCGGAAAGGTCCTCTCTAAGAAGCATTGAAGGATGTAAGTGATGCCTGTGCTATGTCTCAGATTATGCAATACTGACGTGATGTAACAATAGAAGATAGAGCCGGTAGTAGCTACGTTCGAGAGCAAACGAAGGTGGCGTTGCGATGCGCAGTTTCCAGATACGTACAATGGGATCGCATATGTTCGAGCGCAAATCTGCAAAAACCTCCTCAACTAGGTTTCAGGGTTTGCCAATGGTACCTTCGGCACCAATAGGGAAATGCCAAAGCTACCCTCCACTGCAAAGCAACCAATCTCATCGTCGTTGACGTACGTTCGCACTACTACCTTTTCACAGTCGCTAGCAAGTTCTTCAGTCCTAAACATCTCTTGAGTGCACAACACTCCAAGTCCCTCCTCAAGCCCCTTGATGCCTTCGGCGCGTTCCTCCTTACTTGCCGTTATAGAACTGTCGCAATCGGTTCTGTCAAGATTGACGCAGTCGGGATCAGTGCTGTCGGGGTTGGTCCTGTCGGACGCTGTGTGCCATTCTTCAAGGAACTGATGAGAGCAGGTCGCCGTTGCTGGTTTCATCGTAGGTGGGGCGGCTGAGAGCCTTCGAAACGGTGTTTCGAACAGCTGCGGCAGTTCCATTGAGGATGGTGTTGACTGCGACGGCGCAAGTGAAGCTTGGACACCGTTGGACGGTACTGATACGGCCAATTGCTCAATGCTTGCTGCTTGAACATCTTGCGAGTGCTGACGTTTCGTTGGTGTAGCTTGTATCTGCTGTGGTATGTAGCCTATTGCAGTGGTTTGTTGATCTTGGCTTGTGTGTATAGAGGAGTGTCCGGCGCATGCGAATGAGAGTCGGTCTCTTCTTGCTCTGCAGCATCGAAAGGAAAAAACATTCTCCACTCAATCAAAGAAGGCGTCTTCCATGCAGATAAGAAAGGCGTCGTCCAATGCATTGGCATCGTCTTCGGTATATTGTAGCGAGCTGACAGGATGCATAGAAATTTATATACAGATGCGACCTAAGATTGGGGGCTAGCCCGAGATAGAGGATACGACGAGAATCGTGGCTTCGATCTACGGATGGCTAGAAGAGGGGAAGAAGGTGAACAAGGGGAACAAGGGGAACAAGGGGAATAAGGGAAGTACGGCAGTTCCTCTACCACCGCTAGAGAGCCATTCTATCATGTGATAGTGCTGGTCACGTAAACGTCGGTATCGAATCAGCAAGCAGCCCCTTGGACGCGTCTCTGCAGATAGCTATTGACCGCACCCAAGTAGCTGGCAGAGCCACACACAGCTCGCGGTGACTGCGACCGCAGATTGCCATACCTTGCAAGCACAACACTGATGCTAGGCACCAATTCAGCCTCACCGCGGACCAATCAATAGGCATCCCTGGCTGCGTTAGCGCCGGCGCTTGCTCAGTGCCCTTCTTCCCCTTCTTCCCCTTTGCTCCCCCTTATTTCACCTTGTTCCTCGTCTGAATGCAATGCCGGTCGTCAAGAGCGGCAAAAGCCCACGCCGTCCGCGCCCAAGTCGTCCGAACGGCGACGATTGGATGGAAGATTCGCGTAGAAAGACTCGAAAATCTGCTGACGAAGTGAAAGATGGAGGCTTGACGCACAAGAATTACTTCATGCTCAGTAGCATAGAGCGCGATTTCGGATCCCCCAAAAGGGACAGACGAGCGATCCGGCAGACTCTGGAAAGCATACAAAGTGACTATGGACCTGAGATAACGGTACTCCTGGCTGCCAGCTTAGGATATACTGGGCTCAAAGAGATCACCCGTTCCAGACGTGCTGGCTTAGCAAGATTTATCAAGGAGCACAAGGCCACCTTGATGTCAGACAGGCTCAAGAAAATCACGCATGAGCAAAATTTACCCTGGGACGGACACAGTCATAGTCTGGTCCCCAACGTACAGGAGGCTAGTTCAACCCAGTACGAGCAGGACCAAGGCCAAAGGTCTGATACGCCGAAGGCGGATCCGAACCAAAACGGACTTGCGCAGGAGGCAGTTTCAGCCCAGGACAGGCTCGCGCAGAGCAAAGATGCTCCAGACCCGGACCAGAGCTCCACTCAGAAGCCAAGTACTGCGAGAATTGACCGTTACGTAGATCGTTGACTGACTTCAGTGCAGGGGTGTGATGACTGGTAGGGTCAGTGCTCGTTGCATTGTTCCGCTACTTGAAGCACTAGGGGACTATCAACTCAGCTTTAGCTGCCCCATGGATCTAGTCGGGAATGCACGCATCACAGGAGAGGTGGAGGAGTCAGGCGCGTTTGGAGAGCATGCCGGCCACCTCAACCTCGAACCAGGAGTGCGCTTGTTTTACGTGATGTTAGCCGCCAACAATCGAAACAACACCCCGGATCAGATAGTTGCTTGGGAAGATCCACCACATGAGCAGAAAGACCCGATTTCCGATCTTACGTATCCGATCAGTGGCGGCACCGGAAATCTCTGACCGAGGGTTTGCCAAGCAGCATACAACCCTCGCCTTCACGAATGATGACAATGACATAACCACTTCTTCCCATACCCGTAGGAACATTGCGTATCTTCTTCCCGAGTACCCTAACCGCCCCATCCTCGCTATGTGTCTTAACAAGCATGGCACGTATTGAGGGATCTGCTGTCTCCAACGGACCTCCTACTCTTTCTGGACCGACCGTGACTTCTTTCCCGAGCTGTTGGTTCGTCAAAGCTGTAGGTAGGTAGATCATCTCTATATCGCACCAGTCTGCTAACACGCTCTTCAAGTTTGTGATCGTCGGTTGCGATGGCGTCTTCGAGCGGGAATTCGGAGGGGTCATCCATTGTCAGAGTCGAATTGATGTTTCAGTCAGGAGATGGTTTTGGACGTTTGCTCTACTTGATGCCACATCTCATGTTAGCACCTCTCTTGCGATATGCAGCCAGTGGAGACTTACTACAAGCAATCTTTATCTAGGTTGATGAGCGATCCAGGGAGCAACAACTAGGGACCAGCGTGCTTCTGCATACTCTTCGAAGCTTGTTCAGCTAGCAGACTCGTGCGAATTATGCCGTGAGGCTATGCCAGCGGATCCCTTGCCTTTGGTTGACACATCTAGTTGACACGCACGCTTGCCTGCTCGGTGAGCTGGCAATCTCCCGAGCCGAAAGTGCTGGGGATATGACCGTGTCGGTCGCCCGCTCGACATTTTGTATCGATTGCATAATGGGTGGGAGTTCACTGCGAGGCTTTCGTTGAATTGGTCCCAATACAGGTAATATGACAAAGTTCGGAAGGACAGATGAGAACCGAAGAAACCGACCAAAAAGGTCTGCCGCGTGGAAGAAGTGGCGCTGACTGCCTTGAACGTGTGTGCAAGAGTGCGAACTTTCAACGTTGTGAGAAGTCGTTTGCAAAAAGCCAGGGAGATCTCGTTTCTCAACGTTGTTCCTCGGTCGAGCCGCTTAGTTAGCGGACAATTGCAAAAGCACGTGATCGGACGTGTCTTGCCTCCACAATCTTGCGGTCCCTGACTGCCTTGACCGATTTGCCGTGTCGCGAGCAACTCAAGATTTCGAGCCTCTGCGGGAACTCAGAATATTTGCTAATTCTGCATTTCCGATGTTCGTCCGGTGAGAAGTTGTGCATGCCGACACCGCGTGTATCATCATTTCCGAGCAACCGCACGACGTGCTATGAAGACGGGGGTAGATGAGGTTCGATCAATTACCTCGAGGCGACCTCCTGGATCTCATCTCCGTGAGAGTACCATTCAGTTCCTATAGCATGACGAAAAAAAGGTGTAGTGATGCGCACGAGGCGCTACCTTGTCCACGACCATCCAGTAGCGTGTCTTGCAGCGCAATCGCCGCCGTCCTTGGCACAGAGAGTTTCGTCGTGGACCATCATACACTTTCACGAACCCCCATCCTGGTCAATACCATCGAGCTTCACAACATCCTGGTCTCAGACAACGTCTTTCTCAAGATAGCAGACTTCGGCCGATGTTCATTCTTGTAGGTTTCATTAGGCGCTAGCCCATCTACCACGGTTCACAACCGACAATCCCATCGACAAACAAGGCAAAGTCAGATATTACCGATCATGACCGACAAGGGCGTACAACGAGAACAAATCCACCCTTGCCGCGATTACGGCATGGAAGGATCCGGTCGTGGCTGCCCGCTTTACTTTAGGGTGTTGGATCCTTCCTTTTCGAACATCGGCTTTCGGACAGCACTGTCTGGTGGCTTCTGGCTAGACGTGGGGTATGTGTGGCTCCAAGCTCGAGAATATCCCTGTTGGTGGCCCGCGTCCCAAGGTAAGGCTTCTTTAGCATCACTCATCGTGATGTGAACGGATGGCTTATTGGACTCCAGGCCATTCAGGCATGTTTCGCACTGCGCCCTACGCATGTAGCACTGTTGGGATCGCTTACCCACTAGCGAGGATATGTTCACGCCTACCACTAGATCTACTAGCGCGACGTCCCGCCGTCCCGCTTGATACGGACTGGTTTGGGTGGTGTAGGCATGTCCTTTCGGATGTAAGCTTTTCTGAGTACGCACCCGGCGCCTAGCAGGATGTACCGAGCCGGCACAAATGCTCCTTGGTTCGTAGATATAGTCTTCTCTGGCCATCTCCTCGTTCACACTCTACAACTACCGTGAAATGGATCTCCCATTTGAACCGGCGCAGTCACTCCCCTTGACATATCGGTAGGTTTGAGCAACTTCCATGCAATGCTTGCACTAAAACCATCCAGCACCGAGCCCGATCAGTGCCACTGTCGCAACTTGATTCCGAAAGCCCTTCGCGGAGCATACGCTCTGGATTTACGTTGGGACCCACACGAGGGTGACTACCCTTATCGTGTTCGTTACCATATGTTACTTCTCTCAAATCGCGAGTATCAATCACTTGCAGGATACCTCACGTCCCCGCAAGGGCTCGAACGAGTGAAGCACACCTCTTATCAACAGACCGGCCAGGTGCTTGTGGAGATCGCAGACAAACGTGTACCCCCAGAGCACCTTCTATGCGAGGGTGTTACGTATGAGATGTTGCTCGAGACCATCGCAATGCAAGGAGCAAGGGCACCCGACACTTCGTACAAGCACAAGGTCGAGCCCGTCGGACCTTGCCAATTCATTTCGGAGAACGAACAAGCAACCCTTTCTATCTCCCCCAACATCTCTAGCAGCAAGCAGCGCCCGTTCCAGCGAAGAAATGCCCCCAGCGGCAGCAGAGCTCTCCCGTATTCCAGGAAGGTAGTGCCCAGGTACACTCAAAACGACAAGCATCTATTGTTTGTGCAGATAATGAGATGGATCATGTCATCAGCTACAAGCGCGCACGATATGAGGGTTGTGGAGATGATCAAGAGAATCTGCTATCTGACACAGAGGTGGCAACCCCAAGCAGTAGAGATGGAGCGCCGGACGTCTCTTAGCATGCACACTCAGACTCTCATGCAGCATAACCATCTGTTTTCTCGCAGTGACTAGACTACGACCATCACTTCACATGTTCTGCCGTGTTTAGAATGCTGCACAAGATTCCATCATAGTATTGCGGTGGTTCATCTTCACTATTTCCTGGGTTTGACCTGATTACGAGGATACAGAATCACGGGAGCCTTGCAGTCCCCTTAGTGATGGCGTAGGTATGTGCTTTCTAGATGATGAAGGTGCACCTCGAGACCAACCGCACTCCCTCTCGTAGTGCCATTCCCTTCCAACAACAGCAAGCATCTGTGATTACCAAATGAGGTTTTCGTCTGGTCTACGTAATCATGGGTGATATTTGTTGGGCAACGTTTCCGTGTGTTGGCGTACCATTGAAGCCGGTTTTTGACGGTATGACGAACATGACCCCAACTGAAATGAACTTCTTTGTAATCGCACATTGCTGAGATATTCATGCCTGCAGGTGCAATGGACGACCTCTCCTTGTGTTTTCTTCTGGAGGCCAAAGGCAAATGAATGGGTCACTCAAGAACAAGAAACCCGCCTGCATTAGCTCCCTACGGTGACAATACTGAGGACAAAAGGATACTGATACTCGCAATAACGAAACAAGGAATGAACATCGTCAACCTCCCTGTCCCTAGTGTGCAGCTCATCACGACGCGATTGCACGCTCGAGCCATTCGGCAAGCTTGTCGTTGTAGCGCCAGTAGAAAACGAAATCAGTGTCTTGAGATTCAAGTGCCCAACCCTTGACTTCTGGCTGAACACTCCACAGGATATCTGACCGGCTTTTATCGCCAGGCAAGAGGGAAGCGACGAGACCACCCTCTGTCTTCAGCCTTTGATACCAGACGTTAGCAGCAGCAACAAAAATGTGGAGAGAAAAATACATGCCTTGCAAATTTGGTTGAAAAGTTCGGATCCATACGGTGTAGCCGTGTGAGAAACTTTGTGTAGACATCACTTTGGCTCGCCATGTCCCCGAGATCGCTCGCTGGGATGGCTTGGAAGGACCAGGTCACGCGGCAATGCCCATCCATGAGGTCCACCTTGTGCATAAGAGAGGCCCAAGCGGGAAAGCATTGCTCGTAAGCTTGTATTGTGAGATCGTGGTAGCCCCAGTCGACGAGGTAGTACATTTCTCCGTGCTCGGGGGAAGTATACACCCACGACGCGATCGTACGTCCAGCGCATTTCCTCCGAGACCGCGTGGATCAGAGTGAGTGGCTCGACCGGAGATTGCTTTTCTGAGGGTTTGCTCGTAGGGGCACCCGCTGATGTCTGGTGGAAAGGGAGTGCTGCCAAGTCTGAAGAGTCGGTCTGTGAGGACTCATTCGACAGCTCACCCAGAGAGACACCGGCTGGCTTCTGTTGTATGGGTGACGCCATAACCTCCAGCAAGCGCGCATAGCGGCTTAGCAGCTTAGGGGTGGGTGCTGCAGGAGGCACGCCTCTGTTGAGATAAGGAGTCCAGCGTAGAGACCTCCCCGGCAGCTTGGAGACAGGTGTTGCAGGTGAGGGCATACTGAGCAACACAGTAAGGTAGCGTTGCAGATAGGCTGTTAGCGTATGAGGCCACTGTGATACTCGTTTATGATAAGAGAATGTGAGGGTTCCTGCTTGCGGATCTCCACGTCTTTATACAACAGATATCGGGGCCCGGTAAGGCATAACGGCCGAACAAAACTTTTGGTGCGGCATGCGGTACCCAACGTCGGGGGCCGCGTGATCCAGTCGTGTAGTAGAAAAGAGCTTCGTGACGCGTACCGCACGTATGCAGCGCCTCGTGCTGCATGCGGCGCCTCAGACTGGCAGTCTTGTATGCCAATCAAGAGCTTTGTGCCGCATGCTCACAGCACTCCATGCTGGCAGTGCTGGCGATTCTGTGACGCAAGCATACAGCACCTGACGTTAGCAGCTCCATGTGCCCATCATACAGCCAAAACCACCTCACGGCGCCTCATGGTATCTACCGAACGATTGCGAGATCAAGTCGACTTTGATCATTTCGCCGGTGCCTCCAAGCAGGCTCTTGATTACCAGTCGATGCAGCGCTACAAAGTGCGTCCTTCCGTGTCTTGCAGCACTGCCTTTCGCCCATGCTTTGCCCTATGATGTTGGTGAATTGATTGGCTGTCGTCATCACTCAGGGGAGTATTGTCCCCGTGGTTCCTGCTGTGTAAGACATAGAACTGGCAGTGCCGTGCCTCAAATGTTGTTGGCCGAAGCGATTGCCCATCGGGTTTGCTACCGCTCAAGAGGGTGGTATTTTGGAGGCACCGCTGTTCCGAATTGCATAGTAGCAAGTGTTGTAGATCGAGACAGTCGGCCGTCGACGTCGTCCGGTATCATCCTTTCACCCAACGGGCAGACGTGGGAGCGCTGCAAGGTGGCTTTACAGCAGCATCCCATGGGTGGCGGAAGGCGCAAGGCTCGACGATTAGGGGTACATATATTTAGACTTAGCATCCAAGGGGTGCAGAGTGTTGATCCTGTTAGCAAAATTGAGCCGTGTCATGTGAGTAAATCATACAAGACAGGGGAGTTCCATATCTTTCCCATTTCTTGTCAACAGCAAACCTCAGCATCGAGAGTTTATCCATTGGTCGCGCTCGATATCATGTCCTACGGATACCGCCTTTAGGACCCCACAGTGGACGTTTACCTGGTGACACAAGATGATCATCGCTTCCGAGTCCCACTCTAGAGCCTGCACACATCACCAGAGCTGAGCGTACTTCTCCATCAAGCCCTGTTCAGTAGTCTAGGATCAGCCTGTATTACGCTGCTCGAGACCGCAATGGTCGAAGTTACTCACAGAAGCGGCTTGATTGTCCAGATCTCCGTTACAAAGAAGGCATTTCGGACGACAACGATCTTACCGCTGACCTCAGTCCTTCCAACGTCTGCAGTGTCGCAATCCTGAGTTCTAATTACAGAGTCTGGTATCTGGTAAGGGACACAAGGACGATTCAGGCTGAGATGCACCGCTTTCGCAGCCGTGCATGCACTTCAAGACTTTTTGTAGACTTACTGCAATGCGACAGTCCGCGTCGTTGCGGCATACAGAAAAGACGGCGGGAGTTTCGTTCCAGAAGAGCTGGGATTTGCCGCGACTAGACCGATATTTCACCGAGACTGCGCGGGCAGTCGGACAAAGAGCGCCCACCTTCTCGTGGTGTCCGGTGAGAAGCTGCTTGCAGCGAAACCAAGATGCGCTCAGGACAAGCGCTCAAGGAAGCTATCAGGCAAGCCCATAACGACTCGAGAACAGCACCAGTGTACAACGGCTCTGGAACCAAGATACGCCCTCTAAAATATCCCCTCCAGCTACAACAACATGGACGCCTATAGTGTGATAGCTACACCAGGTCTGTGCAACAGGAGTTCTCAGATGCCGTAATAGCAACAGACGCGATCGCACAATGCTGTCAGACAACATCAACTCAACTACGCGACTCGGTCACCATGGCGGAAAGCCGCTCCACGCGCCTTTCTCCTCCCCGACTTCCCTATAGCATCATCCTATCTCTGACAACATTCGCCCTCTTTCCGACTATTGCGCGAGCGGAATGCGGGCAGGGAGATCAGGGCTGTCAGACGTGGGAAGCTTCTACCAGCCCTCTTTTTGCGGAGGACACATTTGTAGAGTCACGAGAAACATTCACATACGCCGGATTATATATCTTGTTACTTCGCAATGCAGTATTGGACTTTACGACGATCTGACATCTTTGATAATTGGCTTCGTCTCTACGCATTCTCAAGTCGAAACGTAAGTACTGGAAACCAAGATTCTACCGCCGTCCCAATCATGTGCGCCTCCCCAGCTTCGCTCAGTCAGGTTTGTCCGTCGAGCTTCGCCTCTATGTAGGCTGCCGCCGGGGATCTCGGAGCTCGCAGATAGGTCGCTCATCCGACACAGCACCGCATGTATCAAACCATCTTGCGTCAGGCAAGGACATCACACCCAACATCAGCCTCCATCTCTGTCCAATGTCTATTTCTTGGTCTATCAACCATCGAATTAGACGTTGGGCAATCTCGAGTGCAACATCGTTGACTGGCATATCGCAATTGGTCTTGGAGATGAGCGGACGGAATACGTCTGAATCGAGCGATGCCAGGAAATGTTCGACTCGTTGCTGCATCTGAATTTGTTCCTGCACATGAGCTTGCTTGCCGTCCAGCGCGACGAGGAATGCCTATACCTCCTTAGTAGGTAAGCAGAATGGACTGGAAGACTATGTACCTTTTCCCCTAGCTGATACCAAGAAAATTGCTGTCCGGATTCCGAGTGTCCAATCGCCCTCTCACAAGAGTCTATTCTGAGGTGATGGTCCTTGATGTTTGACCGCAAGGTGAAAGCACATCTGGACATTCGATACCGGAACGTGACTGCCTGGCTGGCGCGCAGATGGACCCCGAAAACCATCTCTTCCTCTATGGTGTCTGCTATGGCCTTTCTTCGGACGGACTCCAAAGCGAGGCGCACGTCGAAATCGGCCATAACTACGCCCCAGGGCAGCAAAAGGTTTGTCTTGCTGCCAGAAGAATTAGCCTCTTTGTACACTCTCAACCATGTCGGGCGGCGTTACCCTCCAACTTCAATACCCTGAGTATTACCATCCTCAAATGCGGAGATCCATGAGCTTTCGACAGCAGTAAGATCTTCGCACATGTCGTTGCCTATGTCAAGAACCAACGGAGTCTGAGGTTGGAAGTGAGGCTCGGACGCCGACACAAGCCATGACAGCATCGCGATCAAGTAAAAAAGTGTTCGTAGGAATGCATCGCAATTTGTAAAGTGTGTGGTTCTTCCCTACGTGTACTTGGTCCATCTATTATATGTCCATACAAGGTGAACAGAAACCCGGCCCATATTGAACAACGGAATCATTAGTGAAAGCGACATCCCGGAAGCTGGCAAAGATCCAAACGGCGCTGAGGTCCGGAGACAGGAGATGGGAAGCAGGAAACGAGAAACGATAAAAGGAAGCGGGAGATGAACATTGGCGGAGTAACTCGAGTCCGCCTCTCCCGTTCGCATACGCAATCTTCTTGTGCTTCTAGTATTGGTACGTGCCAAATGTTCCTTTACGACAACAGTTGGTCACTTTTCCTCATGCGAAAGCATCTGATTGTAGACAAGCGTCCGACTGTCGTAGGAGAACCCCAATCTATTCATTGAGAAAAAGAAAAAGAAAACTAGCATGTACCAATCTATCTAATAGTAATCCGCGAGGTTGGACTCTTGCCAGCGGCGTATGGCTTCTTGGCTCTGGGTAGCTTCGTTTCCCGAATCCACAGATCTCTGAACATGACCCTGTACTCACGTCCGCGCCCGGTGAAGCGCTCGTCAACTATCGACATAGGTGGTGGCCGAAACGGCGTAGCGGGCGTTGCCGGTGTTACTGGCGATGCCCCGCCCGAGATAGTAGACAGTGAGAAGGTGGGTGTAGCCGCAGGCAAGGCGGCAGGTGGTATGCCGATATGGTGTCCTGATGCAATAATTCTAGCGGCTCTGAGTGGCTCAAAATAGGATACCTCTGACTCACCGGCGCTCAAAGTTGTCAAAATGCTCTGAATATCCTGCATGAGGGTTCTCAACCTGCCGATGTCGTCAAACCCGTTCAGCGCGGTCACTGGTTTCGGGCAGACCGGAGAAACGCCAATCTTGATCTTCAGCGGTCTTGAGATGCCGGCAGGAGAGACCACCTTTGATGGACTTGGAAGGACACTCTGCGCCGTCCCCGTCTGCTCACCATACGAGATGCCGTTGGCAGGTGGAACTCCGCGGCACGGCTCCAATTGCGGAAGACACCGATCCAACGCGGCCAAAGCGGAGAGCGTGCGTGGTGAACCGGGCTGTACCCTAGTTTGGCAGTTCTTCTGGTTGTTCAAAATCGATGACGGTGCGACTGGGTTCCGTAACTGTGCGATCGCGTCAGCTAGCAGCGCATCATACTCGAAAGGGATAGACAACCTCGGGAAACATAGCTTCTAAGTCCACGTCGTCTGCTGTTCGCTGGAGCTTTGCTGGTCTCTCTGATTTTCTTAGCAAGTCAAGAGTATCAAACTAACATAAAGTGGCGTACCATTGAGTGGTTTTATAGGAGACATTGGACCATTGCTCACGGGGACACCCCGGACAACCAACGCTCCCAGTCCCGACTGCTGGCATCCGTGAAGCCCGTAGGTCGATCGTGCGAACGCTTTCTTTGTGACGCAGAGTGTGGACTCTGCAGAGTGCGAAGGAGGTTATCTTCGAGAGCGTCGATAGGTTCCTGCTTGATTTTGGGTGACGCAGGCTCCTTTGGACTAGGAGTTCGAGGAAACGTTCCAAACGCTGGCAGGAGACTAGAACCATGTGCATTGGCGGGCGCACTTGGCCTATCAAGCACGATCCTGTTGGGCTCCTGACCGGTCGATGCGGGGAGATCATAGTCTGGACTTCTGACGAAACGAGACTGCACACATCCATGTTTGACGAGCTGGACTCTTCTGAAGATGAAGTATCCTCGTCAGAACACTCGAACGGAATATAATCTTCCTCTATCACTAGCGGGTTGCCCTCATGATAATTTCGGGCTGCCGCAGGGGACCCAAGTACAGTTCATCGTCTGGGTCTTCAGTGATAGTCGGCAATATTTTGTACGAAGTATTGGCCTGATATGACATTGCAGGAAGTCAGATGTTAGTGTTTTGATGTGTATGTGAGGAGTGTGCCGTCCGTCCTGCTCTGGTATGATCAAACAGCTCGGTAGGTGCGTGAGACTGGTCTCTATTTAAGCAAAGCCTGCGGGGCAGAAAATGCCAGGAAGTGGGATGTGATCCGCAACCCGGATCTGGGACTATGGACTTCGCCAAGTGGAATCCTGGAACGGCCAGCCTCCGCCCCGACAGCAAAATTCAGGAACTCAAAGGGTCACTATTCTTGCCGCGAAGCTGGCGACCGATCGAACATTGCAGTGCCTAGAGAACAATCGAGCGACACACCGAACGACATGGACGGCGCACGAGGTAGTAATGATCGCGAGGTTCAATGGAATCGTGACAGCCTCGGCGTGGCGGCGTAATACGAGATCATGTAGCATGTCTACCTACTCGCACAAGATGAAGGTGGTCTGATCATTGCCTAGGCACTTCGCCAAAAGGCACAACCCAGGCCCAATACCGCCGCACAGTGTCATGGAAATCCCCCACGTCTCGCTCCATGACCCACATCGGCTTCCGTGCAACATGGATCAAGGTTTTGTAATTACGTGGGTCGACAGCCGTGCAGCTTGCGACGAGCTCAGAGGCGGATAGTGGCTGCTTGAGCGACGTCTTTCCGTGCCGGAGTCGTCGTTGAGTCATGAGACAAGGGCGAATTTGGACGAGATATAACAGACGGCCGCCGTGCCTACGATGTTCTAGGATCGCCGTAATGTCGAGGTGGTTGATCCTCGTCCGGGAACGGCGCACTACGTTCTCTCGGTCAGCTTTGGTCAACAATGTGATGCGAGGGTCCAGAGCAACACGCACTCGATTCTCCGTCTGCTCGCAGCTGTGCTTTTCCGACGGAGGTCCTGGCGTTGTTACGCTGGATATCGTATCTCATCATAGATAGTCGTAACGAAGTGAAGATTTGAGGACGAGATTGCTATACATTGGCGCTATATACGGTGCATGAATTGCACGCTAACAACTGACTATAGCCCGTCTCCCGATTCCCATTTTCGGGCAATGTGGCTTACAGTACGCCACAGCTTGCACTAAGCTATGCCAGGCTAGTCCGCCGTTGAGAACGGTCAATGCTCGACACAGGCGCGCGGCTTTTTGCCAATTTACGTCCAGGTCTCTCTTTCGCAAGGCAATCCATCTGGTAGTCGGAGCTTACCAGTGTGATATCGTGCGGTATTGACCTCACTGCCGCTCTTACTCGGCTCTCGAAATAAGGGTCCCCGCATACTTCAATCGTATTTAGCATGCGAAAACAAATGGCATTCCTATCCTACATACCAGACACTGCCATGTTTCCAGCTTCTGCTGACCACTCTAAATCGACAACCTTGTAGTGATCCAGTTCCATGCGTGTCCTAAACAATCTGGGTCGATTGCTGTCCACTTGCGCACTACGGCAGTTCGGGTCGATATTTGAGTACAACCATATTGATAGGATATTGCGCTGCTCGTCCAATCCAAAGAGTTGTTCGAGGTGTTCTTGGAACCACCCTTCCTGATCTAAAACTTGTCAATTACGAAGCCCGGATTTGGTCGAACAATGATACCTTGACTGTCCAGTAGCCACACTAGTGTGAGCCTTCGCACACGTGCACACTTATCGTCGTGTGCACGCAAGAGTTGTCTTATATGCAACAGGTGAGTCACAATACCGATACCACCTGCGAGGAATAATATCTTGTCATACTGATCTAGCGAAGGTGTTCCTCCGTAGGGACCGTCAAGGATCACTGGGAAAGGACCTTCGCAGTGCGGCAAGGCGGCACTGAATCCATTACGGCAGCTGATGAAAAGCACGATCTGCGAGTCTCTCATTCCTGGGTCTTTCTCCGACCAAGCAATCATGAAAGGATGTGCCTGGAGCCGACCAGGCATGTTTGTAAACAGTCCTGGAACTGTTATATACACATATTGACCCGGACTGACGTACCATCTTCTGCTCGGCTTGATGACAAGCTTTACCGCTGCGACTCTGCTTTGATCCTCGAGGAAGTCTAGCTGACCTATTGACTTGTTTCGCGAGAGAGGATTGCGATACAGCATTGTACCAGCCCACAAGATGGTTTGAACAACCCAAAGTGTTGTGGCTGTCACGAGGCATACGAGAGGGAGATAGTTGTGTATTGGGATATGGAACCAGAGGAGTACTAACAAGGCGATCGCAAGTAAAAGATGAAGCTTGAGGAAGCCTTCATAGATATGACGGCGGACGTAGAGTAGTGACAGAGATACCGTCATAGAGAGTACTACTAGCATCTGCTACAAATAAATGTCATTCAGGAGAGAAACATTGGCATATTACTTACAGCCAGCTCTTTGGTAGAGAATCGCCAACCGCTGAGGGATTTTTGCATAAGTCCGTGTATGATCGCCGTGACCGCTACCAACCGTCCAACCCAGCGATGCATTAGGCTGTAGCTACGCAGGGATGTCCCTGCCGCTCTGTCGGCGAGAACGCTGGTCCTACCGCCGAAGAACAGAAGTGAGAGATTGATGATCGAGACAATGCCAAATCTGCGGCTAATTTGCGCCACATTACTAGCGTGGATGAAACAAGCGCAAAAGTTGGCGCCATAATAGCCGAGAATGGCAAACCCCGCAAACAGGCTTAGGTCCGTAGATCCGTTCCGTCTTATGCATACTAGACTGTATATTAGATGCTTGCGGAGAAATGCGGCGGCACGGTATCTGAGAGCGATCGAGACCCGTGCGAAAAGGTGCCAAAGGCCGAGCGCAACAACTGTTGCCGCAATTGAGAAAGCGTAGATTACAGTGACGTCCATACTGCCATTTCACAATTGGTAACATCGAGCAGTTTATAAGGAAACATCACCCTAATTGGAAGTAGTCGATAGTCGGCTTCCGCAAACCCAATCCCGTTTTCCCGGATTAAGGCATTGTTATCTATACATAGAGATAGCCTATCATAGCGGTTGGGGATAAGTCCAATATAGGGACATCCAATCACAGCGGCTGAGCGATAAATCCAACAACGAACCCCGCTGCACCAATGCTAGTCGATAGACGCGCGGCTCCAGATCACGCCTAAACAGGCGCAGTAACGGACCGTCGAGTAACTTTATAAAGGTGGCGCCTGTCTTGAAACGGTTTCCCCGATCCTGACGAACAATCAATCTCACGCTTGTTCAATCATCTTACACCTGACCGTTGTCGCCCTTACAATACATCGGAGTTGACGGCACAACATGACTGGGTTTACAGAACTCGATTACAGGACCAAAAAGCTCTACACGAGACGACTCAAGAATATCTTCAAGAAGCAGATGGAGCTGCAACAGCTGTTGCTGCCCAACGCAGTGAGATTTGTAACCCTGGTTGAGTTTGCTGGGCGTTCAGATCTGTACAAGTCACATAAATCTGGCTGGCCCTCCTCAGATCGTTTTGTAAGTGATGAATGCATTCTGTGCAATGGCTGCAGTGGCAGATGTTGACACCAAGCTCAGAATCGACTGCAGCCAGTGCGTTGGGGCCCTCAGAATTTTCAGACCCAGGCGGCGGCGCACACGTATGGTGCTCTGTCGAACGAAATGGATGAAGTATCTATCGAAGGCACCCGACTGCCAAAGCAAACTGAACAGACGACAAGTTTGGAGATCGAGATCAGCACCCAGCAAGGCCCCAAGACTGAGCAACATACAGACATCAAGCCGGACGATCTAGGAATGAACATTCGCTCCATTCTCCCATACCGTGACGTGGGCACAAACATACTAAGCCCTGAGACCACCACATTCGACGGCTCCTCCGCCCAACTTCCGGCTGCCACCTGCTATCCAGCGCAGACGCCCGCATTCGACTTGGACTATGGGGATGATGTGACTGCCTCACTTACACAGATCGGAACCCCACCTCCTCATACCGTGTGCACTCCAGACTTCTTCACCACCGCCCATAGCTCTGGGCTGAGCGAGCTAGCCATCTTGTATACGGAAGAACCTCCATCCTTTGATACAAGAGAAAGCTCACTGTGCCCGGTTTCAAGCCATATTGCCTATCCGCCGTCACCTCCTTCCACCGTTTCAGGCAAGGGTTCTCGTAGAGATCTACACGGTGACTTTTCTCACGCAATCACGCAGGATGGGAATGACTGGTTGGGTCCTTCAGTCATGTCTGGTCAGGGCGTTCTTCCACCTCCTCCAATGCTATCTTTCTACCCTGTTCACCGAACTCCCAGGCCACATACTGTCTCAAACTTCTTCAGCTCACCTTAGCCTCTCTCTCTCACTAACTCTACTACAAGGTTTCCTATATATGTTTTTGCTTTTTGTTGTATAGTTCTGTCTCTAGTTGCAAATTAAATTGAAATTATTGTCGTCTTGTCATGGTCTGCCGGTTGTAGTTGTCTCGTGGATCTAGGGGCACGCAGAAAGTTGACCCAGCAATCGTAGGTTGGCACCAATACTCGCCCGCAAGCGCCGACGCGTTTCCTTTCCATATTCGGCAATCACACTGTCTTTTAGTCATGCGGACATGCGCGCTATGCGTGTGCCGATCTTGCCGCTAGACTGCTTGAGCGGCTGCGCGTGAGGCACAGTACAATTGCCACAGATGGAGGGACCCCAATCTAAGCGCGGTCCAACGACATCATCCGGAACATGTGGAATGGGATACCACTCCGGTAGGTGATAATGTCCGCACGGCTACTTGCAGCAAATCGGGCCTTTTATCTACGTCTTATGTCCAAAGAGTTCATATGATAGAGTACAGCCAAAAACCTAGAGTGCGTGCTACAAGGATGAAGTGCTTGCCCTATCGATAGCTAGGGATAGTTAAAAAGTATTCTAATTGCCATCTCTCGAATCTTGAGTCATTTCTCGGTTTATGGAGATGCAATGTACGACTCGAGTGCTTCTGCTAAGGGTTTGAGTGGTCGCGTGTCCGCGATAACCCCTTTCATCATCTCCTCCCACTTCACAGTCATAAGACACATCGTATCCGACAGTATGCAGGGTGATTGGGTCTTACGATACCTTGCCGCTGACGCCATGCTTCCTCCGTCGTGTTGTATCGGGTCCAACTATCGCATGGTGATTGGTCCAGGCAGGCGTCAGTGGCTCTTGCACTCTAGCTCCTTCATTTGTGACTGATGTATTCATCGCATTGTCGCCGATACAAGCGCGGAAACGGTCATTGGTTGATGCCTTCGTAGTGTTGGCGTCTGATGAATCTGGGTGGTCGGAATTGGTTGAATCGCGTTGAGGTCGGCTACATGCATGCAGGCGGCACAGGACGTCTTAATCCAGGAAGTGGCTGATCTGTTGGTTCGAAGCTTGCTGATACCTTGTGACCGCTCGATCGGGCCCACGATCGTTGGACGCCATGTGATAACGGATATGAGTAGCGGTAGTGACTTGCAGTATGTATCCCAGTGGGAAACGAATTTGGCGTGGCAGTCTGGCCCTGATTAGGACACAGATCCTTCAGGCAGAGTAATCGGTAGGTAAGTAGTTAGGTGGTAGCTGCAGTACGCAGCCAACTAACTGATAAGAACCAGCTCGGGCGCGTCACTGCCAGCAGAAGCGATTGGGCGATAGCTTTGATAGTCTTGCGTATGGACATGAATGGCATTCCAGCCGAGCGCAGCTGTTCTCTCATTTGACACCTTATGACGGATTTGGACGTTTTCGGCGGCTTTCGAGATCGGCCTCCCTTTCTGTCTCTTCTCCCTCTTCCTCGTTTTCTTCAAGTTCTTGTACTAGATGACGAGGCTGTGCACCACCAACTGCACGTATCTTGACAGGTCTTGGGGAGGCCGATGAGCTGCCTCGGACAGTTTCAGAGACACGCACGGCAACGGGCCGTGAGCGGTCAAGAGTAACTAGTTGGCGGTCATTGTGCGATCCTACGTTGCCAGCAAAAGTGAAAATCGTGTGTTCAGCGATATGAGGCTCCACGTCGCCAGTGCCGGTAACAGTCGGAGTTCCAGGAGGGTCGATGTCTTCGTCGGTCAGGAGGTCCAGTAGCTTACAAAGAGACTTAGCAATGGGCAGACGAGTATCGGTCTGCGTATTTGTCTGTCTTGTCAGCGCGATGGTGGTCAGTGGGTGTGACGCTGGTTTATCCCCGGTCCTTATATGATTTTGCAAACGTTCTTTCCATTGCATACCATGTCTTTGGAAGTGCGTCAACGACGAGTGTCGTCCAACAAACATCACCTTCTCCCTTTTCCAGGCGATCTTGAGATACTCGGTGTCCCAATTGACGGTTCTTCTAAGATTTGGACCCAAAGTCCTGCCCACCTCCCTCCACTCCGATTTCGTTCATTCTGTAACGTAAACCGTGGGGTAGTTGGTCAGGTGGGGTAGTTGGTCAGTAGCCTCGATGGAGTCAAGGTTGGACGAGATAAGCTAGCCAATAAGGCTTAGTGCGCTTAGAACTGCCTAACTGCGTTAACTGACCAACATCCCCACCTGACCAACTACCCCACGGTTTACGTTATCATTAAAACGCCGTCATCGAGATGATTGATTGCAAAGAGAAAACAGCGAGGGATTTGCGGGGATGACTTTACACTTCCTACCACCACAAGCGACTCTGTGTCCAGACTATACAAATGGTCTATTGCAGTCATGCATGTACTCAATGGATTGTCATCCATATACCGTAGGCCGCGCCGTAGGATGTTGTTTTCTTCCTTTTCGCGTTGCAATCTATCGATGGTTTGCTTGGCCAGGGGAGCTGTTTTTGATAATCTGTGATCTGTGCTCTCAGCGCCCTCACAGTGGTATTGGCTTCGTCCTGGGCAGTGAAGAAGTCTCTTCCATAATCAGCGAGTTGTTTGTCTCTTGCATGCTCACGAAGTGACTGTTGTTCGTCCTCCTTCGCTCGAAGTTCAGCTTGCAATTCTCCAATGCGCGACTTATCCTGCTCGTGCAAACTCCGTAACCGATCCATCTCTGACTGGCTCTCATCCAATGTGGCCTGCATGGACCTTATTCTCCCCTCAGCAGCTTCGGCGCGGCAACTCTGCGCACTCAACCGTTCCTCAAGCTGAGAAATCGACGTGCACGTTCCGCTGCATGTGCCCGGCGTTGACACAGGTGTGTTCATATGGATTTCGTCGATCGATGGAGCGGCATCAAAGCGAGCCATCTTGGCACGTTCAGTGAGAATTTGATTGGCGAGTGTGCACAGCCAACTAACCTGTCCTACCCCCAAGAAATTGATGATAATGTCACGTATGCAATAGAATGTGGTGATATCATGACCGCGCTCGGCTGATGCTCCAAGAGTTTGGCCAAGGAAGGGAAGGAAAAGGGATCCACGGTCGAGCTCGTGGCTTTGTTCGAACGGTCGACCTACCCTTCGTTCGGCATGGGTTTTTGCTTCTGATGTGAGCGATGCTGTAACAGTTTGACTCTTCTTGTACCGCAGTTTCTTTGCGACTTCTGCTATTCGACATATCTCTTCTTGACAGGAAAGTGGCGCAGAGCCACATTGCTCGACAAGCCTAGTCGCTAAACAGGTCTGCGCATCCTCGTTTCGTAGCTTGACAGCTGTTTTGGTGCGAAATCCTAGATTCACCGCTAGCTCACCTAAGCGCTGCCATAGGGCTGGATTTGGCTCTCGCATTGTTGGCTTAGCCGTGCGAGCTTCTTTACGCGGTGCGGCTGCAGTCAGGTCGGGAAATTGCGCATAGTGAACAGCCATAGTTGCCAATAAGCAAGATCATATGTTCTCTCGGGATCAGTTGAAGGGTGCGGTCGGCTATCATATTCTCCGTACTCGACGGTGAAATTTGCTACTGGGTTGTAAGACTCCTGAAGGCTACTTCTGATGGTCGCAGTTTTGGTGTCTGCCAAGACCAGTTCGCGAAGGATTTTACAGCATGGCTCCAGGTATTTGAGGTTCTCGAAAAGGTGTACAGACTCGGTAACAATCCATCATGCGCTAGGATGTTGTCCAACAGTACGTCACGGGCTGCATCGTCTTCCACCTTTGGAAAGATGGTTCTGTCCTTCATCATAGTCCGGATGGAAGCCCTGTCATTACGAGAAGCTGAAGGTGCAAGAGCCTGGAGGCATGTTACCGTCGTTGAGTCAACTTGCGACCCGTCCAGCAAAATGTTGGTAGTGGTAATATTTTTCCAGGTAACCCTAACATGAGAGAGATAGCGAAGGAGTTCCTGGACCACGTAAGCACTCGTACGATCTTGAAGGAGCATGGAATGCCGCTACGACACCTCTGAGCATTTAAGCGTCAATAGCCTGTGCAACGTGCCCAGTTGTATAGGCGTCCATAGTCCAGGCCAATCGAGAAGACCGTAGAATGCTGCCGCGAGGACAGTATCGCGGAGCAGTTGCTGGAGGTTTTTGCGCTTTGTTTCTGTCAATCGTGCCCACCACTTCTTCTCCGCAGCTCTATCGTTCTCGCGTTTGCTCAAAAGTAGCTTCCGAAAGATCTCGCCGTCTGAGACAGCTTGCTCCTTGAGACTGTTCTCGATAAAAGCTGTTTCCACCGCCTTTGGAAGGTCTTGTTACCACGTGTTGAGCATGTGGTCCTTTGAGACATCTCATCGCCGCTTACCTGTATAGAGCTTGACAATCCACCATTGGTTTTCTACGTCCAGGTATTGCTGGCCTGCACGCACCCTGTGTAAGCCGTAAAGGCATTTGATGTTTCGCACCTTCAAGAGAGGGATTGATTCGGCATCTGTTGGTGCTTCGAGCGTGGCCGTGGGGAAAATCCGATCGCGTGCAGAGCCTCTGCCAGCTCGTTGCTGTCCACAATACCGCTTACGAAGTTGTTCTCGTCATACCGATGACATCCTTCGAGAGAGAATATATGCCGAAGGCGGTTCACATTTCGCTGAGAAAGTGTTCTATGCCGCTCACCAGAGAGAGCGTGATCGAAATTCAGCGATGAGAGAGGTATCTTCGCATACCCTCTGAACTCGCGCAGCCTAAAGTTGGAAAGCCCAGTCATGGTTCTGATGATTTGATGCGGCATCAAAGCAGGCAAGCTCGTAAGAATTTCTAGACATGTCCTCCGGTGACGCGGTACGAGTCATGGCGCACGATGCTCACGGGGCCGCCTTCGGGAGCCGGGAAACGGGAAGTCTATTTTAGGTCTAGACTGAGTTGACGCTGTGGTGCGGAGACATATGTACCTTGGTTTGCGCAACGTCAAAATCACCAATCGACTGTTACAGTGATGTCTTCCCCTACACCGTGGCTAGCTATAACGCATACGCGAAGTGGGAGCACACTGAAGGAATTCAAAAATGCTCTCTTAACACTGTCCGCTAAAGGCTCGAGTGAAGCCGTGCCTGTAGCGGTGATGGTCGGCAGAAAGGTAAAGTCTGAGTTCCTGCGGAACTGGATCCAGGGCGCGGACAAGAGCTTCCTTTACGAGAGTCACGGTCAAGTTCATCTCTGGCGCTCAAATCAGAATTTCGGTAACGCCAACGACATAGTCTTCATAGACCACGAGCTGCAGATTCCTAATGCTTCGCAATGGAACAATGTGACTGGAGAGGGACCGCAAAAACATCGTGTCATTAGTTGGACGAATAGTCTGTCAGGACCTTGGACCCGCCGGCGTATCGGTAACTTGCTCTGTGCGCGAGTCTTTGGCCTCCTATCATGCGTGATATGCTACTTCGCCTCAGATCTCGGCGGCTCTGGAGTCGTTGCCGAACTCCTTGCGGAGCAAGCCGTTGAGAAACCAGCCTCAGACTTGCCGGAGAAGTGCTTGCCTCCTGTGCTTGTCGTTTTAGAGACGGTAGCCAAAGATTTCGATGCTGCTACTGCCGAGATGGAATTGCGTGAGCATATCTTACAAACAATGAAGGATAAGAATCTGGGCCTCACGGATGCCGATGTCCAAAGTGCATTGCGGTCGCATCTTCCAGAAATCCGAATTGTTGGCATGCGGAATACTTTTAGTATTCGCGAGAAGTCTGACCTCCTTCGACAGCGCATCAAGGCTTGCCAGAAAGACCAACATTACCGTCGCGTAGATAACGACCTCCGGTTCAGCACTTCACATATCAATGCCTTTGCCGATTTGCTACTTGATCATTTTTGCCGGCAATCCTCGTCTACTTTCTCCTTCGTTGAAGCCAGTAGACCACAAGGCTTCACTCTGGAGCATTTTGAAACTCATCTTGACAACGTCCTTGCGCAGCTACCGAGTGAAGTATGGCTAAATCATCTCGCCTGTCCTCTGCTGGCTTCTGCTCTGCTGTTTGCAAGCTATACACCCGACTCACATCGTACGCTACCTGGCCGATCACACTATACAGGGAGTACTGACTTGGCGTATAGAGTTTCCTCCGTCATCGCTATTCAACAAGCTATACAAGAATACAATCAAGACCTGCATCTATACATACTCCCTTCAGGGCTCGACGCGTAAGATGTTCCTTATTAACGTTTATCAAGAATTTGAGAAATTATTCCACATACAAAAAGTCAAGAACTGTCTGCACTCCATATCCACGCAACTAGGCTCGCGTGTTTGCACAAGCACCTCAAAGATTTGCGCAGCCATCTGACTTGTTTGTGCTGTCTAATGAGAACGCCTGACAAGGTTTTGACCTGTGGCCATGCAGTGTGTAACGACTGCATCAGTGCGTTTGGCACAAGGTCCCCGGACGAACGACACAGTTTCCGCATCTCTTTCTGCATGCTCTGTGGTGACCCCAATGAGGGTCCCTGCCTCCAGCTTATCCCTCCTACCGCTGGTGTCAGGATTCTGAGTCTTGACGGAGGTGGAGTACGTGGCATCATCTCTCTCGTAATTCTCACAGCTCTCGAGCAACGCTTCTCTGTGTTTCAGTGCCCCCTCTACGATTTCTTCGACTTTGTCTGTGGCACCTCAGCAGGTAAGGAGAACGTTCGCTCGTGGCAAACATCGTATACTCACATCTCAGGTGGGCTGGTCATCATTGGATTGTTCCTAATGCAATGGAGTGCGGCGGAATCCATGCGCAGATTCGAGGACTTGGCTGGAAGAATACTCAAGAAAGAAGGAAAGTCAACGTTAATGTTCAGCCGTGTTCAAGAACTTGCAACGTCTTACTGGCAAGACTGGAAGTATAGCTCCGCAGCTACTAAAGAGACTTATCACACGACCCTCGGCAAACAGACCAAGATGTTTAATCCTCTGAGTAACGACACGAAAGTGGCTGTAACCACAAAGTCTGCGTGTGAGGCCATTCCCTGTTTGTTCACTAACTACAACGGGTGGACAAGGCCGGAAAGTACAGGTAAGTCGGCACAGCTCTTCACTAGATTCAAACTGATGATGCATCAGGTTACAGTTTGATTCGAGGTCGCCGCCCTAAGCATGACGCATCCTCCAAGGACGCGTGAGTAGCCCATCAAATCTGGCAGAATTTTAGAAGACTGTATGAGATACTTTAGAGCATCTTCTACTTCTACAGCGCCATGGTATGCGGTTGTTTTTAATCTAAGCCTCTCCAACTGATCATGTCTAGGTTATCCAAACCGAAGACGATAAAGCACCTCGGAACCTCCCAAGTTGGAGATCTCCAGCACATTAATCCTCTCAGCATTGCAATGTGGGAAGTGCGTTACATCTGGCCTGATAGGGAGAGCCCGATTTTGTGTTATCCCTTGGTACTGGCACGTATAGCAAACAGTCTTTGAATGCAAAGACTGCTTCAAAGTCGCCTGTGAAGGACAAGTTCTTCGCTCGCCTTTACACTACACTGATGAGGAATGTTGATGGAGAACAAGGGTGGCAAGCGCTGCTCAATACCATACCCGAAAGTTCACGCGGTCGCTATCATCGAATGAACATGCCACTGCAAGGCGAACAAACCGAAATCGATGACGTCCGTGCCATGCACGCTCTCAAGCAGCAAACAATCAATTATCTTGCCTGCACCAGGATATTGGAACCTGCTTCAGACTCAATGTACGCGTCGATCTTCTACTTTGAGCTCGAAGATATGCCCGTCTTCAATAGCGGTCTGTATACCTGCATCGGTCATATCTTCTGTAGGCTGCGGTTGTCGCAACATGGCAGGAGAATACTCTATCATCAGCTTGCAACCTCGAAAGCATACTTCGTCGTACTTGGCCACCCAGTCATCTGCGTCGATCCGGCTTCTCGGAGTGCCCCTTCTTCAAGAGGCGGATCCGCTTCACAGTGCCCAACATGTCTGACATCGTTGGAATCACGTTGAGAGGTTTCACCTCTGAACCCAGGTCCATAAGTGGCCTACCCCAGTCCCTGGAGAATATCATCACAAGGCAGAGATTGAACGCTCCGTTCGGAAGTATAGATCACAGGAGCCCTGAAAAGGCATTACCTTCTCTCCCAGTGAAACGCAAACTTGCTCAAACCGAGAGTGGGTTCTTCTAGATGAAAAGAGGTAGCTCCCTCTACGCCCCCTTCGCTTTCATACCATGAGCAGGATATCTAAGCTTTCACGCAACTCATCAAATCCCTCGATAAGGCGTAGAGTATGGCATTACATGCGCACACAGTGTCTCATTAGAAGCGTCAGGTATTGGCAATTACAGTACGAGCCTAGTATGTTAATCAGTACAGACTTCTGCTACATCGCTCTCCCTCTCTATCACTCATTCGCACTCACACTTTACTTCACGTGATAAATTGTTTTCGAATCTACGTAGTGGAGAGAGCGAGGTGGCTCCAACCCTGACATCCCCAGTATTTTGGTTTCGTATGGCGGCGGAGCATCGGTATATCCATATCCATCGGTGTATTCTGGGCCGGCGATGCAGACAGACTGAGGCTCAGAAGATCTTCGAGAGAATGTTCTGCCTATCTTCACTAGTCGCACTCTGAGCCTGTTTGCCAAAGCTACTATCGCAGGTACTCTGATCCCCATCACGTTAAAAAGTATGATTTCAGGTTATCTTCTAGGGCTCCGCAAGATTTATGAACCTTACCGAAGCTTCTGGCTACGTTCAGTTCCCGACTCCGGGCAAAGGGCCCCCAACAAACGAAAAGCGGGACACGGACAACCATGAGCGGCTCTTACGTTGTGCTCAAAATGACAGAGAGGTCCTACAGAATCGCTTCTTACAGATTCACAACCCCCTAGGAACATTCAACATATTGATCAGCATGGCGTCTTTTCAGGAGCTTTTCGAGTAAGTTGGCAGAGGGTTTTACGATTGACCTTTTGCTATACTGATGAGCTTCAAAGGAGGCAGAAAGCACTCAAGAATCGTACAGCCTTGTTGGAAGAAGAGAACCTTCAGATGCAGGACTGGTGCATAGCCTTGATGAACTGGGTCGATAGCAGCAGTAGAGTGGTGTCACACTTCATAGACCGCGCGTTGGCCAAGGGCAATGTATCCAAGAAAGAGCTGCGGGACTTTACCGAGTGGTGGGAGAACGTCGAGCGGCCGGCAAAGAAAGGCAATGGCGAGACAACTTCGCATCGCAGCGTGAATCATATCTGCGAAAGATGAAGGTTACATTCAAGGCATGTTCATCTATGAGAACACGTCTTTTACTTAGAACACCCACTCTATGTGCAGACTGCTTTCCCAAATCCCGCTTTCCAACGCTTTTAGCAGATGCGTTTTCGGATGTAAGAGACGACATCCAGGCCTCGGTTTCCCGTCTGTCGTCTCTTAAGCGCCCGCCAGAATAGCGCCACCCGGGTGGTGTGTTCCGTAGCGCTGCCGCCTAGCAGCCCTCCTCTTCTACTTCTACCCCACAGGGCTGCACGTGGGCCGCGGGCTAGCGCGCTGCAGCTAGTACAGCCGGCACTCACCCGATGCGCCCGGTGCACCAGGATAACCCATGCAGCACTAGTGTTTCATCTGTCCGCCCAACCCCCAGGGATACCAATCATCCGTCATCGATCGAATTACCATGTCTCCCACTTCAAAAACGTGTCCGTGTCGCGCTTGACTACATGGGTCCGGCTACTGTCCTTTTCCTCTCACTACTCACAATGATCGGTCGACTGATCTTGTTCGTCTATGTAGAACGCCCGTTCAGACGCTAACGCGGATCGAAGACCCAGCTATCAACCGCAGAAACCGCCGACTATGTCAGCTGGAAAAAGGAGCACATCATAACTCTACTCTGGCACCGACCGTAGCAGCGGTCACATTTTGATCAATAGAAGACCCTCCGTCGCACCGAGAGGGCGGACACCGCGCGACGCCGGAACTCCTCACCCACTCCCGCATTCAGCGAACGTTACACTTCGGAGGGAAAGAGGACAACTCGGAGACGAGCGATGTAAGGGAGAAAGAGGAAGAAGGAACACATAACAATAGAATGTGCCAGAGGAACAGCCCACACATGGCAAGGACAACTTAGGCACCCATCACGCTTCATAAATGAAATTAACCGGCAACAGAACGGCTGGTAGGAGGCGCCACTGTAAGTCCTCTGGGGTTGTCTCTGAGGGCGATGGTGTATGCTGCATATGCGATGCAACCCCTTGTCTACGTGCTTGCAGGAGGTGCGTCTGAGCTCATGAGTCATCGTTGAATGACAGCTCCTGTAAAATCGAGAGCAAGATAAAGCCATCCTTTCGCCATGCTCAGAGTTGGTATCCGAGCTTGATGAGATTTGGTGGGATCATGTGGGGGTCGACAGTGACAAGGAGGGGCTTTCATGGCGTAGTCGACGGTAATCATCCATCAAGACGTAATTTCCAAAGATCTAATTAGTGGAGGCTGTGGTGTAGCTGTTCTTAGCTACCATTTGGTATAGTATGAATAACTTGATTGATTCTTCGAGCGTCACGCCCTCGGCAACACTAGAACAGTCGAGAGGGGTCGTGCAATCGTGCTCCGCCGTCACTTTCTCCTAAGCGTCATCTTTGACACTATCACTACAGCACACGACAAAACTGTCGCTTTTCAACGCTCGGCTCACTAGTTGGCACGATGATGTTGCACAGGCAGCTTGCACTCGGACAATGAGAGGGCTTTCGGACGAGGAAGAGATGGACACTACCGCCATGCAGTCGGGCAGCGGCACTAGGAAACATCAACGGCCCAAATCAACTTCAGCTTCGCCAGTTAAGGAGCAGGTCAAGCAGCGCTAAGTAAGATACAACGTTGGTTGTAAGAAGTTGTTGTACAGTTCAGCAGCGCGAGAGATAACTTTCGTTCGGGGTGCCTTTCCATGGATGTGGAGAGAGGTGTGCGTCCATTTCCCATTTCCCATTTCTCATTCCCCATTTCCCATCCCCCATCCCTGTCCTGTTTAGCCCTACACTTCGCTTTTGATTGGCGGCGGCCGAAGATGCGAAAACGAGATCTGGAATCCACGGGTTGACCTGGCGAGGTGTATATCTACAAGGCAGAATACATGCCCACATAGTCACAGTACGAATATTACCCGCGTCTTCTTCTACAGACAGGAATCACAGACATCAGCAAGCGCCAGCATTTGACCGTTATGTCTTCCGACCGAATCGTCTCAGCTTACCTGCAAGGCTTGCAAGCATCCTCTATGACCAAGAAATTTGTCCATCGGGGCAGGATGTTGTTGAACAAGGCACGCGCCCTGTCCGAATACTGCCCAGACGCCAAAGTTCACCTTTTGTTACAGCTTGGCGAGCGACGGATCTCTTTCTTTACCCAGCCCCAGGAGTCGCCGAAACAGACAGACGTATGACTAGTACCCTCTCCCTAGGCCTTATGCTTACATCTTTTAGCGTCCTGAAACCTCATCCATCGCCGCTCTGCCACGCCTCCATTCACCCGAAATCTTGAACGTACCATCCGCGACAGTCCTACCCGACGAGGGAGATAGCGGTACTACAAGAGACGCGCATATATCCTTACCGCCTCTGCGATTGGACAGTCCAGAGACCACTTGGTCGCAAGATGGCTCTCAGGACTACTACTTGACCAAGGATGCCGCCATACCTGCGCACAACGTTCGAGAGCTGTCTTTCTCCTGCATGCCCACCAACAACTCAATATACCACAGCCCTGAGAGACATGATTCGCAAGCACCTTCGTCCTTGAACCAAGCCGGACTTCGGTTGCAGATTCCTTGGAAGCCTTCCCTTGATACATATGCAGAGCAATTGGCAGGGCTGAGGAACATTCACCATCACACTTTTCAGGGGCAAGTGGAGATGCCAATTGCTGGCACGGGTGTCTTCTCGCAAAGACATGACCTCTTCAGGACTGAACAGAAGCCTGCCGACGAGGTTGGATCAATTGGTAGTATGAGTGGGCCGCAACGCTGGGAATTAGGACGCTCCAGCATCTTCTCACATACCTCTGAGAACAGCGACCAAGTTCATATAGAGGGGTCGCTGTCGGACGACCCGACAGCTTCAGATCCGCAGCTTGCCGGTGCGGTGCCACACAAGGCCGCCAATGAGGCCAACGACTGTACTCATGACACTCCGTCGGCTTCAAAACCGTCAAAGAAGAGGACGAGGCAGGCGCTGGACAACTCACCAACTAGTGGGCGTCACAAGGACAAAGCAAAGCGCCTACGAAATGCCCGAGGCCGGTACGTCCGAGCTTCTGCGGTGTAGGAGAGAGGGTCCTGTCACTACCTGCGCATGAAGCCGGCGTAGTTCTTCCGGGTTGCTGGTTCGATGTATGCTATGGTATCGAGATGGTGCTGGCTTGTTTCTGTTTAGGTCTCTTCAATCAACGTTACTCTTTAATTACCCTGTTCCTCTCCATCCCCAAATTTTGCGCCGATCGCAACAGTCGGTGATACTGCTAGAGCATGTTCGAAGGCGCTGTTAGCTGTAAAGTACTGCTTAAGATGCGCTCCATGTGCGGCCCATGGTTTGCGATCTGACGGGTGCCTCCAGAAGGCTTAAAGCATGGGCGCACCGAAGTGATTTTGGCGTTGTTCCCTGCAATGAGACTGTCACGGACGTGTTGTTTGGTAATGTTCGGCGAGGCTAGACCTGACTTTTTCGTACAGCAACGTCATAGTCGCGCCGCGCGATATTTCTTTTCTAGTTGAAACGGACTGTTTCATTATTAGAACCTATCTACTCGTAGTCACATCCAAGGAGAGTGCCCCTACTACTTGACCTTCGAGCGATTACTGGAAGGTCGAGCCGAAGATCGCAACGAAAACTGGCAGGAAGGAAGCCCATGAAGGAACATACGCAATCGGTAATGCGGATGACAAGCTAGTTGTCTCAAATACGAGCTGGACGAAAGATCAGTAGAGTTAAAGCAATTGCTAGAGTTGACCATAGCAACATGTTGTGGTTCTGAATTTGTGTTAGCATAGTCGCGGTCGTTTGCTTAAGCCAGATACTCTACCAGCTAACGTCACATCAGCACAATTGTATATCGCTGCCCCATGCTGTGCTAGTTGTACCACCTGGATAGTGACATTGTCGCCAACCTGGAAGATAAGTATAGTGATAAAATGATGCGCAGGCCTTTGACTGACCCCGAACGTTACGTTGGCGGGCAACGGCACCTGGGGCAAGCAAAGGTTCCATCGTACTGCTCGTTTGTTGGCCCGATGACGGCGAAGGGAGGCACAACCTGTACAGATCGAAGATTACACGATGTAGGTTAACTTTCGAAGTCTTACATACCGGATGACTCATATTTCGAGGCGCGAGCCCCCTGGCTCGCTGAATCCGATGTTGAGATAGAATACCGCGCTGGAGTGGCCAGCAAACCACCCTGGTTGGACAGCTATTGCTCCACCCGAGATAGGCCATAGGCTTCGGTTCTGAGTTTGTGGCATACCGCCGCATGGATACGCCCACTGAGCCTACGAGCATGGTTAAACATCCTTGAAGTGCTCGTGCAGTGAAACTTACACCCCATGGGAACGTCAATTGCCCATCCACCTGATTTACTACTCGCGCAGACGGATCCATCGCCGGTGGAGTCCCGTTCGTTGCTAGGTTGTTCCCTCTCCAACCTGGATATGTAATGACGGTATGTGCGACGACTGCAGTCCGTGTCGCTGCTAGAATCATCGCCAGTGTTAACAGTAACATATTGGCAAAGGGAAGTGTAAGAAAAGCAAGGAACACTACAATGAGATGGGTTGCACCAGGTATTCATACAGACGCTTGGATCACTCCTCTTCAGACATACTCTAGGAAGCGCCGGGATTGTGACTTCGATTGGGCGTTTGGGTGCTGCGCCGCCTACAAGCGCGCTGCTCGGCCAGTCAGAGATTGCAGATCCTTGCCGCCTTGTTTTTTGGTTGGAGGATACACGAGCATCGCTTCGTGTGCCGCGCGGCTCCCCGGAAAGCGTTTGTTATCCTTTAGTCAAGTACCCCATCTTTCGCTTTTCTTTGGCCAATGCAGGAGGAGCATGACCGGTGTTCCAGACAAGAGATGGAGCGAGGCAAGCAAAACATGGACGAAGGAACTCTTTAGCTGTTGGAATCAGCATCCGGGCAGATGAGAGCTGCTGTGCAAGGAAACTCCACGCGTTGTCGCAATCAATGGGAAAGGTCATGTTCATGGGGGCAAGTGCAAGAGGAGATGGGGAGACATCGATTTCAGCGACGAAATAGTTGTAACACAGAGACTAATGAAGGCTGTATGTGGTGACTTGCCCCTGCGGGATAATCGCCCCGCGGCTACTGTATTTGTCTTGGCTTGTCTTGGCTTCCCAGCCCGCGGAGCAGAAATCCCATGTGAGAAGCCGTCCGCGCGGCTAAAGTCCCGTCCACTAGATCCCCCACACGGAGCCGTAACCGCAAGGGCAATGGCTAAGCCTGGATCCATGTCCCCCGCGGACGTGATGCCGTACGCCATGCAGCCCACATGGGATCCACGTCTGGCGGCGCGCCGAGCTAGGCCAGATTCGGCCTGCACCGTGCGCCGCCTTCCGTTTTGCCCGCATTTCCAGCAGCCCACACGGGCCCGAGGCGCAACCTCGCCGCGGTGGTTTTCATGTATCTACTGCTACAGTACCTTGATAGTTATGCGTGTGTCCACTCCCAAGCGGCGTTTCATGACTAGGGAAAGGTTTGTCAGATGCGCGAGGGGCAAGACGGTCAATGAACAGAGATACAATCGTCTAACAGCCATAAGCCCGTCGGATATTTGCCATTGGCTTACCGATCGTACACTGTTCTCCATCGTTTTCAGCTTCTACCAGCAAATAGGAGCTACTATCGGCAGTTCATGGCACGATGTGTACGGCATGATTAGGGCGAATATCTCCATGTTTTTTATTACTTATGTCTATGGACATGACTCCCTATTACTCGTCACCCTGATGCTCGGGTTGGTGCTCCTCCTTATCAAATTTATCTGCGAGTCATTGACAAAACATGATCCAACTCTAGTCCAGCTAGTATATCACGCCAGGTGAACTGCTCTATGACGTGTGAACATTGGATGTTAACAAAGCGGGTGCACTTACTCGTAGCTTTGCGAGATGCTTCAGTAACAACAGTGTGTATCAGGTTTACCACGATAGTTCGGAATATCGAGCTCACGGGCGTTGCAGGGCATGGAGAACCGGATGTAGACTGCGATTGGTTTGTATCTGTAGACACCAACAACTTTGTCGCTCTGGTATCACTAGTTTTCAGCCGCTTGAAGCAAGGCCGAGCTGATGAACCGGTGTTCGCAAGCTGGCTCTGAAGGTAGTCAAGTTGATCCAGGATATCCCTATGATGGGCGTCTTCTACTTCTTGAAGAGTTTGGATCTGTAGTTGCAGAGATATTCCTCCGCCATCGACCGAGCGAGCCCTCTTTCGTGAACAAGCCATTTTTCTTCTAGCTACAATGCAATCCTAGTCATAGACGTACATTAGTACTTCGCCTCGTCTTATATCCCTTTGCATGCTATGTAATCAGTCCCTTTTCCCTAACATACACTCTCGAGTATGAACGTCCCTGAAGTGGGATCTCAGCGCTCAAAACTGGGACCGATTCGAGGTTAGCTTACAGAGTTCGGAAATGGGTCTTTGTGACATGGGTGAGTATGCACTGTTGGCCTTTCGTTGTCTCGGATGTCTCACAATGTCACACATGTGCAAACACATGCATTTTGATCTGTATTGGTGGCTCTTTATAATGTTCTGGACTTTACGACGGTGCAATGTAATCTTGACTATTGTATTGCTGTTCTACATACGGAATGACTATCTAGATGGCTACGCTATACAAACCTACTAGAGACAGAAGAAGGCACTGAGTAACATCGATAGAACCAAGCAACCCGTGGCTGTGTATTTGCTAGCCATACCTGTAATAGGAGGTGAAGTATGGCCCGGTGCGCTCACTGTGTACTGATTACTTGGAAACGCGCTTGTTCCGGTATTGCTGAGCTGTGTGCTTGAAACTGCTACGTTGCTTGCGTATACGATGCTGGGCGTCTGCACGCCACTGCTCGGTTTCGTTGCAAATCCCGCCGAAGCGGTAGGTCCAACGCCATCAGACTTGCAGCCACATGGAACCTGCTTATCCATTGGAGTAACGTATAGCATTCTCCCGCTGTCGCAGTACGGCTTCGAGTCCGCTTTAGCAAAGCTGAGAAAGTAGCGTTCATTGAGCTCGGTTTTCAGGTCCAGAGTGTGTAACCCGTTGGAAAACTGGTGGAACGATGGCATAGGTACAGATGTATTTGTATGGTTTTTTTGACAAGGATCCAGAGCTTGCCATATTGCTACAGGCCCAATGTCGGCACCCGAATATTGCAAGCGTATTGTCGAGCCGGAAGGTGCGCTAACCGACGATGGTACGAAGCTCAGATTGGATTCGATATTCACTGGAATGATGACCCCTGAGGATGTTTCGTTCCAGGATGCGGCACTACGTGAAGAGATTAGTAGCAGAAGGCAGAGGTACGACTGTACCAAGATATAACCATACTGTTTTGCGAAGGCGGCACTGGCGCCGATAAACAGAGTTAGAAAGCCAAGCATTGCACCTCTTAAACCAGCTGTACTGCAAAAATCTAGTTCTCTTGGTCGACGGACATATATTTTGTCTCGCGGGACACAAAGCGGTTGGGTTCGGGAAGCGGGCGTTGGACTTTGGACGCTGGACGCGTTGGACGGGCGTCCGGAGACAAGATCCGGGAATAGGGCCGTGCACAGGCTTTCTTGCCGTATATGGAGAGCGAGGGCTCTCCGATAAATTGGCAGCTGAGTTGCCCAGCGTTTCTCGAACAATACAACACTCGCCTTTTCTTGAGCCATGTCTTTTACCCAACTTTGCCAGATAGCTCCGTCAATACACAAGACAATCCTCGTCAACCTACTGTGCAGGATGCAGATGACATCGAAATGGGTGGGGAGGAATTCCATCCTAGCGCTCATGGGGATGAACCACCAGAAGAAAGTAGCGATGGGACCCCAGATAACACTTCCTTACTCACGGAAGGCGAACTCAACTTGAACGAGATCTTAGAAAAGCCTCAGACAACACACCCAGCAGGAGTGGTCCAACTCATTGAGGACATGTATCCTGTGTTCAGAACCATGTGGAACGCCACACTTACCGACGGAGATCGCAAAGTAGTAGAGGACAAACAAAAACAGATCATTCAAAAGGCCGGTGACAACAAGACCGACTTGGCTAACTGGAACCAGACCATTCCCTCCATTTCGGGCCAAATCAACTCCATGCGACATATGCTGACCCAGTGGAAGGATTGGACGGGCCCGAAACCCGAAAAGGACGCCCTCACCGGCAAGCTCGTAGGAGCTTTTCGCATGCTTATTTCCCTCGCCCACAAATATGGGCTTCAACCAAGCCAGTTGGTCAGCAAACAAGCTAAAGAGCTGATTCACCAAATCTTTGAGGCAGCAGACGCGAAAGACCAAGTGGCTCTCAATCGTCTATTGATACAAGTCAACAAGAAGCAAACGGCAGCAGGTCAAGGAGCCGGAACGGCCCTCGCTACCCTCGCTGGTGACGCAAGTTCCAAAGACAAAGAACAAGCGATTGTTACTCTCAGAGAAGTCAACAAGCAACTCCGCGCTTGCGACATACCTTCTGTCAACCATGTTGAGATAGATGTCTCTAAAATGGAAGAGCTACTGAACAAGTCCAAATCCGAACGGTCTAAGGGCGTCGCGCTGCAAGGGGCAAAGCTTGCGTTCTGCGGTATAACCATACCTGGTTTTGACACTGATACTCTGAACGAGGACGAAATGGAACAGCTCTTCATGGCGTGCTTGTCGGGCTCAACGGGCAGTACAGAAGAGGACCAGGCGCTGATCCGAAGGTGGAGAGGGGAGGTGCAGAGCATGCCCATGCCTTCGTCTCATGCACCTAGTGCAGCATCTACCTCATCCGCTCCGAATGTAGTCCCTACGTCGGGGATCTCTGATCGATTGAACCCAGCAGACCTTCTCCGCCTTCAGAATAAAGGCAACAGCATCGCATGGGTTGGTACATTGAGCGTCCAAAGTGAATCGCAGATCCAAGCCTTTGGAAAGATAGAATTTGTCACTAAAACAGGAACTGGCTATAGAACAATCGTCAACTGTGGCACAGAACGCCGGCCCTTGTTCATAAGCCTGCCGTCGGCAGCCTGTGGCAAAGGGGAAGGCGCGTTGCTCTGGAAAAGGTGGCCAAGGGGCGTGGACGCCGCTTTCCTGGAGGGTAAGAAACACGCAGACATCAAAGGAATCCTACATTTCGTCGAATTGGACCCTGAGTATGTCTACGAGAAAAGATGGCGTGCTGATGGTAGACCGATCAATCCGCGGGAACCAATCAGTTACTTTCAAGTTCAGTGGCGCAATGGAAATGACGGAAATGCGAAGGCTTGGCTTACCAAAACTGAATTGTCGAAGATCTCCTCAAAGCAGAATGTTGAGTCGTGGGCCGCTGAGCGGCGCTACGCTCGACATCAAGCCAGGAAATTCTTCCTTGTCTGCCAGCATTATAACATTCATCCTGATACCATGGAATATTTAAGAGAGGAGAACCGCAATGAGCATCCCTGGCTGTACAAAAGGCTAGCAGGCAACAAAGGCCAGCAAGAGCACGACATGCAACAGCTCGATGAGGCGATGGGAAATCTAGGGCTGCCTTCTTCTCATGTCTCTCCATCAATCGGCAGCTACCGCTCACCTAGCCTATTGGACAGTCATCGACCGCCCCAGACCGTAAGTTAGACGCTGAATGCTCATGGATGCGAGACTTTGAGCAGTTCCAGACTGACTTTTGAAGCGACTAGGACTCTAGCCAGCAACTCATCTCGTGTAGACCATCAGTGGACGCAGTAGTACAATCCAATGGTCCTATCGACACTTCATGTCTTGCAGCTGCAGATATAACACGGATGGAGAAAGACTTTGAGCCTGTGACCATTGGTGACGTAACATATGATTTCAAACCCTTGCCAAACTTGTAGACAATTTGATAGCTATTGATCAGTATCTGACATTTGTCTTTCACCTCCCCTTACAGATCACGAGACTATAGAGTCATTGTGACAAGCTACAGAATGCTACACAAGATACTGCCTCTTTTTCTAACTGGGAATTACTCATGGGTACGGTATTACTCATGGGTACGGTACGTGAGCGAATGCTATCAGATTGGTGGCCTCGCGCAGGGACTGCAGAGTGAGAGCCACGTGAAACAGAGCATAACTTGGAAAACGAACACTTGAGAACATAGATAAGTTTTCTGAGCGAAAACTACATAGAAAGGAGGCACTACTTTGAGATGAAGATCAAAAGGCTTTCGCAAATGACTAGGCGCAATACAGAGCCCGTAGTAGTTAACGTAGTCCGCGGGGATGTGGGTCACGCGGGGTAGTGGGTCACTACAACGCGAACCTCCAATCTTCTACCGTTACTACCAACTACCATGAGTACTTCTATACCTAGTAAACAGGCTTATACGGAAGAGGATATCCAGAAGGCCATTTCTGCTGTTAAAAACAACGAATACCCATCAGTTCGTAAGGCTGCCCTCGCATTCAAGGTCCCGAACACAACGCTACAGCATCGCATGTCTGGACGAACTTCACGCGCTATAGCGCACCAAGATGAGCAGCTCCTTTCTATACCGGAAGAAAAGACGTTAGTACGATGGATTACACGTCTTACGCGTACCGGATTCCCCGCTTCGCCTGCGTTGGCTCTACAAATGGCTGAGGAGATACGACGCGGACGCGTCCAGCTTTCCAAGGCTTCCGCCCTAACTCTTCGACCAGTTGGCGAGCATTGGCTCGATCGCTTCAAGGCTCGTCATCCTGAGATCGCAGGCATCTGGACGCGTCAGATTGATAGCGCACGGTTCAGAGCGACGAGCTACGAGAACGCAAAGAAGTGGTTTGACGCGGTAACGGAGATGTGGATACAGAACCAATATGCGCCGGAGCACGTTTACAACATGGACGAGTCCGGCTTCGCAGTCGGAGCGAGTCAGTCATCAAGAGCATTGGTCAACATACGTGAGGACAGTAGTTGGAAGCAGATCATTAGCAGGCAAGAATGGATAACTGCAATCGAGTGCGTAAGCGCTGCCGGCCTGGCTGTTCCACCCTTGTTGATCTACAAGGCGAAACACACCAACACTGCGTGGATACCTGCCCAAACACCCAAGGACTGGAGGTTCTCAACTAGCAATAGCGGCTGGACGTCCGATAGCCACGGTTACGAGTGGCTGACTACCGTGTTCGAGCCTTTGACACGGCCGGAGGACCCTACAACTCGGAGACTACTGATCATGGACGGCCACAGCAGCCATATTACTGGCAAGGTAATTGCCTTCTGTATGCAGAATGCGATTGATTTGATGATACTACCACCTCATTGTTCGCATATCCTTCGACCGCTTGATGTTGGCGTGTTTGCGCCGCTTAAGCGCGCGCTAGCTTCCGAAACCGACGCCGCTCTTCGACTCGACTCAGGCCGCATCTCACGCGTAGAATGGGTTGAGACGTATATCCGCGCGAGGGCAAAGGCACTTACAGCTAACAATATCCTCGGTGGATGGCGCGGTGCTGGTTTGGTACCGCTAAGCCCAATATCTGTGCTTGATAAGCTGCCTACGAGGACGACTCCAGGCGCTTCACCACCGCATACGCCGCCACAACAACCCGATCTGGACTTATCGCTACTTGACAGCTCTCCGCCCGATGGCACCGAACTACGAGAAGCGAATGCGCTACTTAATTCCACGATTAGGGCCGCCCAGGATCTTCCATCCCCGGCGAAGCGATACGCGGAGCGGATGACTCGCGCTTTTGAACTGACGCAAAGCGAGAACGTTACAATGCGCAAACAGTTGGCAGAGCAGGAGAAGCTTCTTAATACACGGAAGGCGCGAAACAAAGGCAAGCGAGTTGCATTGAAAGGGAAGTTCGTGTTTAGTACGCAAGAAGTACTCGAGATAGCGAAGGTAGCAGAAGCGGAGACAGCAAAGAAAAGACTCGTGGACGGCCACGTAAGTGCAAGGCGAAAGAAATAACTGAGGAGGAGGAAGACGAGCTATTTGAGGACCTACCTAGCGACTCTGATTCTGATTGTATTATGGTTGCAATGCGCAGATAATTAATGGAGTTGAAAGGGTAGAGATTCGTTGACCCACTACCCCGCGTGACCCACATCCCCGCGGACTACGTTATCATAAACGGCGGTACCGAGAGCCTCAATCGCGCCGCTTAGTGGTATATGTACTCCAAGGTAGCTTGCGTGCCCTTCTCTTTTGCTGTCAAGCCTCGGGAGGAGAGAGGAGCGAAAAGAGTAGCGAGTCGACCGGAAGTCGCAATAGAGTGCTAACCGGATCTGTAGTTACTCACAGCTCCAAGCTCAAGCAAAGGAAAACTAGTGGACATGATACAGCCCCAAGTACAGGCAACGTGCATTCGGATTGTACCGACAAGTCATGCTCCTCCTGTGACAACCTTTACTGCTCGCCCCTTTCACTATCCTCTGGCACCTCTTCCAAGTTCTGCCCGGTCTGAAGAGATAGAACCTTCTGTTCTAGCAACCGAATTTCCCGGTCCTTTGCTGCCATCGCATCTAGGCCCAGGCTGAAGACGGAATGGTGCTGCAAGACATTAGCCATATGCAAACAACAACAATAGAATGGAGCGGGCTTACGCTGCACGAAACCGATTGGCTCTCGTCGCGCACTTTGTCCAGCTGCTGACGCAGTTGTGTATTCTCTTGCACAAGGTGTAGTCTTTCAGCATCGCATCGCAAGAGCATATCATTACATGTGGCCCAGAGGCTTGCCCAATCTTCGCGATATTGCCACATCTGAGCAAGCTCTCTTTGTGTCTGTATACGCACACCAATCTCGGCCCATAGCCACTGACGTGTTTCCGCATGTTCTGATCTTTCCGTCTTCAACAGCTCTGCCTCTGAGCGAGCGGCCGGTTTTCGTGTGCTTGACTTTGCGTCACATGGGTCTTCCGTACAGGCTTCCTGCTGGCTTTGAGGATATTCTCGACTGGGGGCAGTGCATGTAAGAACGGATGGGCAGGCAGATCGGCGGGAATCTTGGGCGCGAGCTTTCGACGTACGACTTGGCAAGACATCGTTATTGATAATTCATATGTTCAAGAAGACCGGAAGGCGGATGGTCTTACGGTTTAAGAATCCTCTAACATGCAGCCAGCAATACTGGTGTGTCTTGATAGGAGACCAGATTGTGAGCTTTTTTCGAGGGACTGTTTCCTGATACCTGTCTCTCGCCCTCCTCCCCAAGGCAGATGGTCAACAATGGTCCCATATCCTGACTATAGCCGCTGATTGGGGTGCAGATCCCTGAGGTAGGGTGGTTGGTAAGTAGGCAGTTGATTGGTAGCTGTAGTATGTAGCTAACTCGTAAGAACGGAAGAAAAGGAGCTTGTAGGGATCTGCTGAACAAGCGGGGTATGCCGCCATCATCGCTGCATGACGCTTGGCGCATGATTTTATGGAGCCAATCGGGTAGTTTAGGGGCGGGGTTCGGTTTTGACCGAGCCAAGCCTTCCTTTGAAGTACAGGGCGCAAGGTGCAACAGGTGCTACGGCTACAGCTCGATAATATGTAATACAGTGCAGTGCGAGTCAAACGAACGGAAAGACAATGATCCGTTACTGAAGCCATCCGTTTATACAGATCGAACACTGTGTACCCTATGTATACGGTCGGCTTGTCTGCTCAACTGTTGTCGTGCGAACCCTCCCCAACATTTTTGCCGGAAGCCGCCCATTCTGACGGCTCGGATGACGACAGCGCTCGGTCGAGGGACGCTAGCGTTGATAACGTTCGTGGGGAGAGTGGCAGAGCCGTCTGAGAGCCGCTTGAGCTGGCTGTCGCATGGTCACGGTCTCTGTATCGGAACATCAGGTTATGTAACAACAGTGAGCGAATGCGGTCACTTGCCTCTGTCGTGCATCGGTAGCTGATGGGCGAATATAACGTTCCGGTACAGGCTCCCCGGCGTGTGTGTTCCCAAGCGTGTGAAGGCTCACTACCGCGGCCTGCACCTGCTCCGCCGCAGCGATGAATCGTTGTCGGGCATCCGATTGTGCAATCAGGAACGCCTGAAGCTGTCGAAATTCATGACTCAGTTGCCGCAGCTCAGCAAGGATCGTTTCACAACCGATCATTTCGACGCTTTTGCCGCTGTTTGCCGGTTCGCACCCGGCGGATTCGTTGTCCATGAGGGTGAAAGATGAACGGTCAAGGATAGGAGGTGGAAGCAAAAGGCACAGACGATTCTGTTGCACGCTTCATCTGGAGGGAGTGTTCATGCACATTTATATCTTCAACCAGTCACGCCTACACGCCGTATGCGCGCCTGTGCCGCACACGCACCTACGCCGCGCATGATAACGGCAAGCACGGCGCGTCAACGTACACAAGCGGCATTCAGGATGCGGTATCTGGTCTTCAGGATGTCGCCGTCTCGCCTCGGCAGAGGTCTTGCTTATCAGTTGGCTGCCGCCTTCAAGATGGATCATCTTAGAACAGCAACGTGCAGTGAGCTATGGAAAACAACAAGAGGCTCTCCCAGGCTATCGAGCGGCACCCTCGACCTCAAGCAGCCAAGCTACATGTGCCCACGGCGCAAGCACTGGTAAGAAGGAATGGAAGTATGGGTCGATCGTCAGAACCTTCGTGGATTCCTCCGTCGGCTGTTCATGCCATGCCTGTGCCACCTGCACCAGCTTACAGGGGAGGACCTGGTGTCAACAAAGGCTTGCAGGACACTGTCACAGTTGAGGCGTGCACGCCATGGAAGGACTTTACCCAACTCGGCATCCTCACACAAGGGGCAGAAAGATCATTTGTCTGCATGCCTAAGGCCGGACCACCCGTCATGTACATGTTCAAGAGGCTTGACCGCTCAGTAGGACGTTCCCTTCTGCAAGACTTACAGGACTTCAAACATCACAACATCGTCGAGATCAGATTCGCGTTTGCAGATGACGCTGACATCTACATCGGAATGGACTATCTCCGATGCACCCTTGAGGAGGTCATTCACGTGCATCTTCCTCTGACGGAAATGCATATTCGTCTCCTAGCAAAATCGGTGAGTGGCAGTAGATAACCTCTCGGGCATCCCTAACATTGCTCAGATCTTTGGCGCTATACAGCATGTGGGTTTGCGTGGCGTGGTGCATGGTCACATTGATCTGCGAGCGATCCGTTTCTGCAGCCGGACATTGCAACCGCTATTGTGTATGAGTCCACAAAGTACGAATGGAGTGTATCTGCTGACTTTGCGTGGAAAGCGGATTGGGAGAATTGTAGTAAGCCTGGTATCGATGACCTCCCTAATACTGATCTCGAGGACCTTGGTCTAGTCCTCCTGGACTGCATGGACGGCCGACTGCGATCTGGGACGACTACCGCTAAGCAGGTGCGCAAGCAACGCGATCAGAACAAAGTCTACGGACTAAAAACTGCTGAGCGCTGGAGTGGCTGCAAGCAACTGGTAGATCTTTTAGAGGACTTATTCAACATCCACAACGTAAAGAGATCACCCCATCAAAAGTTGCTGAAGCCTGTAAGAACTTCAACATATCACACTGCCTAGATGCTGATCATCACAGCATCCGTACTTGCTTGATAAGGTTGCGTGTCCCGATGTGTTTGCTCCGTCCCTCGAGCTTGTTCCTTTAGAGTGTTTTACTCTCTGGCATGCGGCGGAAAATGAGGTGTGATGACCTGCTTGTGCACTATTCCGCATCTGTGCTGTTAACCCTACCCAAGTCAATATACCTCGCAGCCCCACCTCGGTAAGTTACTGCAATCTAGAGCGCTGCCGACACTTAGTTATACCAATCGATCGGAACACGGGTTGCCGCCACGCGCTTCTACATTCGCTGTGATAGGCTTGACCCGTTTCGCCAACAGACCATCATAGACGCCCCTTGATGTGTTGTGATAACAGAAGACGCAGGCCGGGATCCTCCTTCTGTGTTCTCAAGTGAGTGGCTTACACCGAGCTTCGCTATCGTTATAAGTTCGCTCTTCTATGCCTACAGTAAGAGTAGACAAGTTCGTAATCATCACGACGTTCCTATTACACCCTCCACTCATTATGTCCGCATCGAGACTCTACCAACCGAACATGACGTCCAGCGGATTTGCCTTTACCGCTTCACATGCCTCCCAAAGCTCTCCGAATGACAAAGGGCATGGCCCCAGATTGGACGTCAATACGAACCAGAACATTTTTGCTAGCGGATTGGCTTGCGAGTTCAACAATGACGACATCTCTCAATTCCTTTGCTCTCCAATACAACCTTTTCCTCAAGGCAAAAGCCTAGACGAGAGGGTGACAATGCTGGAAAGCTCGCTGCAGGTAGCTATGCAGTACGTTCCTTCACACCTCCGGAATCAGCATCCAATTGACACGTCCAAGGATCATAAACTCTCAGCATGAGCTTCTGATGGAACACGGAAGAAAGCACCAAGACAACGATGAGTTTCATCTCCATGTCATGAAGCCTTGGGGTAAGAGAGTCAACAACATCATTACTCTGGCCCTAATGCGGCTGCTGAAGGGGGCAATGTGACTAGCAAGGAGAGGGAGGAATGCGATTTGTGGATAGAGGCAATCGGTGGGAGCGACAGCTCACATCAGTAAAGCAGCCCTATACCGATTAGTATGAGGAAGACAGGCATCATCCGTTTGTCGGTCGCTGCAAGACGCGCTATTCTAGACGGATATATTTCCAGTAGAGCCACCACTATCCCGGATCCCAGTATATAGATGTACAGTCTGCTCGGACCCGTGGCGCTCCCGTAGATGGGAAGCGGGAAACGGGAATGTGAGTCTTTCCCTCACCATATAATTAGTATCTACCACGGTATCATCTCGCTCCATAGAACAGCAAGAAAGTATGGAGAAACACCGCCGTGTTCGGTTCCTTGAGTCACCAGTGACATCCGTGTCTCGCCTACCCTCTACCGCTGAACACGAGGCGCTTAGAGCCTTTGAGCAACATACGCAGCGCTGCTACGAATGTTCCAGCCCCTCAACCTATGTACACGACCCTCACCTGTGTACTTACGGCAAGACCTATGCAGAACATCTCACACAACTCATCTATGTAAGCAAGGATGGGCATACATACAGCACGCTACCCGAAGACCTGAGACGTGTCCGAATAGAGATACCGTCGATACCTAGGCTTACTACGGCCATCCTGCGCATGCCACGTGTTCATCGTGTGAGGAACGCCCACCTTGACAATCGACCCTCGTATCGCATCATCGAAGTCAAACCACGACTAGAAGCCAGGTCTGTCGATTGCCGACAGGACAGTAGTTATCAGGTCGTAGAGCGGAAGCCGCGGTGCAGAATGGAGACTATGACTGTATTGCGTTCTTGGCGCCGAATACTGTAGACGGATGTTGAAGTGCAATAGCTCAGATTCCACGCTCATGTATCAGTCTAGCCCTACACCAATACTAGCAAGCTCATCATAGGAGGAGCGCGACAGAAAAAGTGTAACTCTAAGCTCATTAGAAGTGCGCAAAGGGGACGTATGCACATCATGCTTTTGTAGTAGAAGGCCCAATGTCTCCGCCTTGCGTAAGAGAAGTGTGGATGCTACAGAGATACGCAACGATCTCTTCTCATTGAAGTCTTTCTCCATTTTGCTAATGACCTTTCGGTTGGGTATTGTTATGACTGTCTAAACATGTATCATAAGTTGATCGAACGGAGAGCACTTGCATGTTCGTGCCACATACCAATTGAATCGGAGGCATTTGGCGCATCAATGCTCCCGCTACCCTACCGCTCTTGTTAGCTGGTAATAAATAAAGCATGGATGCATTTCCTGATTTAGGGCACAAGTCCAAAGTTGGGAACCCGGGCACGCACGAGGCGGGCTTCCAGCTTCCTGTTCTGAGGCCAAGTGAAGTATAAATGCAACAAGAGTGGACTTTCCAAATGAAATTACTAGAGTATACAACATGGTCAATATTAGAGATTACCTTACCGTTTCCGCGATGATATCGCCGCAAGTGGTACCGTTCGAGAAGCTTCTACCTACAATGCTCTATCCGATTCCCAAGATACTCGCTGGCGAAGATCTCCAGTTCCAGTATGTTTGCAAATGTTGAAGTAAACGACAGCCTGACTGTGCCCCTAGAATAGCCAACGATCGCAACGCTACGTGCCTGATGACTATGGCCTTCATGGACGATCGATACCTACCGGTAGCAGCTCGAGCGGCGCCTCAGAACTGCTCAGGCGATCAGCTGGCTACGTTTCCTATACCAAGAAGTGTTGCCGATGGTTGGGCATCGGTGCAATGGTAGGTTGCAATCAGGTGACGTCTTCAATCCTGCGCTAACGGTGGGAGGCAATGCGCCTCTCAAGACGCGATTTCCATATCCATAATAGAGATACAAGGCGGCTGCAATGACACAGAAGCTTTCGAAACGGAGCGGCAACGTGCTCAGTTGTCAGTAGCCTGTGTTTCCTCAACTCAAGGTTAGCTGCATACTTGGTTGATCAACATGTACCATACAATATAGAATCGCGAAAGCAAATTTGTTCAGTGCCAATCTATGGAGCAACGTATCAGCAATATCGGGAGAGAAAGATTGGATTGGTGTGGGTTAGCCTTGGCTGATAAGAAACTCCGGATACATCGGTATGGTACCTCCATGACGATCTGTTCCTCGCAGGGATATGATACCTCGGCAAAAGTCTGCGTAATTCCCCGAATCCTCCGAATCCAGAAGCCTACCCTCTGATACACCACCCTATGCCCTGTACCTATAACACTAGCAATTAACTAGCAAACTGAGTATGGAATAGTTCAGATCTTGGAGGTTTGCATGGCAACTCAGGAACAGTGATTTTCTTCAGTATCTAGTGTACCAGCCATCATTCTGAAGGCAAGCCTGGATCCTATCCACCATACTCACAACACAGTTATACACTGCATTACTACTGATATGATCCCAAGCATGTACAAGGGCATCTTCCATCCTCCCATGTACAAAGTCATCATCACCACTCCATAGATCCATGCCAGGATATAGCTGAAAGAGCTGCTTTTTGAGCATAGCCCATACATGCTCAATGGGGTTCAGATCTGGTGAGTATGCAGGCTAGCCTTCCACCAGTTTGATGCCTTCCTTTCTGAAAAAGCTGCTGTCTTTCTGGCTGTGTGTATACCAGCGTTATCTTGCTGGAATAGCAGGTCCTTATGGTACATAGGAAGTAGGCCCATAGTAAGAGCATCAATGTATGAGTATGCTGAGTACCCTTGCCTCTTTGACTCCATATCCCTACGCATAACAATCAATTCAGTCTTGTAGTTGCTATATATGCCAGCCCATACCATCACACGTATGTCCTTGCTCTTGTTGAATGGTTGAACCTTGTCTTTCTAGTATGCTTGGCCAGTAGCACGCCATACATAGGCAGCTGGTTTACTAGATCCACGCTCCACAGAGTACTCATCTGAAAAGATGACTTTTAGCTAGTCTTCAACACTCCAGTCTTTGTGTAATTCACACCATTCTCTTCTCCTTTCAGCTGAGGCTTCTGACAACAAAGGTCTCTTCTTGGCAATCTAATCCTCAATGCCTTGGTCCTTCAGAACTCGGTAGACTGTAGCATGGCTGCAATCCAGCTGGAGATCCTTCAAAAGCTGGCCATAGTTGTGAAATGGATATTTACGCGCATAACGCACAACTGTACGCTTTGTGCGCTCTGTACAAGCTTGTGGACGGCCGATGCGAGGTCTAGAGACACTGTGTGGTCGTTGAGAGGCGCATTTGATAGTAGTACTAATGGTAACGTAAACCGCGGGGAAGCGAGACAGGTGGGGAAGCGAGACACTGAAACTCGTCTTCTCAACTTCTAAACCTACCACTACCAACAATGAGTGCTTCTATACTAGATAAGCAAGTTTATACCGAATCTGATATCCAGAAGTGTATTTCTGCCTACAAAAACAAAGACTACAAATCAGTTCGAGACGCTGCCCGCGCATTTAATATCCCTCCTACTACTATACACCATCGCATGGCCGGACGACCTTCACGCGCTATAGCGCATGAATCGGATCAAATCCTTTCGAACGCGGAAGAGAAGACGTTAGTCGGATGGATTACACGTCTTACACGCACCGGCTTTCCTGCTTCGCCCGCGTTGGTTGTGCAAATGGCCGAGGAAATCCGACGCGCACGCGTGCAGCTATCGAAGAAACCACTACCATCTCCTCGGCCAATTGGTGAGAAGTGGCTTGACCGCTTCAAGACTCGCCATCCTGAGATCGCAGGCATCTGGACTCGTCAGATTGAGAGCGCGCGCTTCAATGCGACAAGCCATGACGTCGTAAAGAGGTGGTTTGACGCGGTGACGGAGCTTTTTGTAGAACATAACTATCCTCCGGAGCGCGTATACAACATGGACGAGTCCGGCTTCGCTGTCGGAGCGAGCCAAACATCAAGAGCTCTAGTCAATGTACGCGAGACATCTAGCTGGAAGGTAGTTGCAGGCCGTCAGGAGTGGATAACTGCAATCGAGTGTGTGAGTGCTGCTGGGGCTACCGTGCCTCCCTTGATCATCTTCAAGGCCAAACACACCAACACCGCCTGGGTACCCTCACATACGCCTCCAGACTGGAGGTTCTCGACTAGCAGCAGCGGTTGGACGTCCGATAGTCATGGTTTTCAATGGCTGACCACGGTGTTCGAGCCCTTGACGCGGCCTGACGACCCTACGACACGAAGAATGCTAATCATGGACGGCCATAGCAGCCATATGACAGCGAAAGTGATCGCCTTCTGCATGGAGAATGCGATCGACTTGCTCATCCTGCCGCCTCACTGTTCGCATATACTCCAGCCGCTTGATGTTGGCGTGTTTGCACCGCTCAAGCGCGCGCTAGCTTCGGAGACCGACGCGGCTTTACGAGTCGACTCTGGCCGCATATCGCGCGTAGAGTGGACGGAGATGTACATACGCGCGAGAGCTAAGGCTGTTACAACGAGGAATATCCTAAGCGGATGGAGAGCTGCTGGTCTAGTGCCGCTAAGCCCTATAACGGTGCTTAACAAGCTGCCTGCGGAATCGACTGCAGCGGATTTGCAACCTCATACACCTCCGCAACAACTCGATCTAGACCTTTCGCTACTCGATAGCTCTCCTCCAGACGGCACCGAGCTACGCGAAGCAAACGCACTGTTCAACTCTGCAATCAAGGCGATCCAGGAGGCTCCATCCCCGGCGAAGCGATATGCGGAGCGGATGACTCGCGCTTTTGAAGTGACGCATAGCGAGAACGTTACTTTGCGCAAGCAGTTACAAGAACAAGAGAAGCTTCTCAATGCGCGAAAGGTCCGGAAGAAGGGAAAGCGGGTCGCATTGAAGGGCAGGTTCGTGTTTAGCACGCAGGACGTGCTCGAGATAGCCAAGGCAGCCGAAGCGGAGTCATCGACTAAAAACCACGCGGACGACCACGCAAGCGTACAATTGAAGAAGTGCTAGAGGATGAGGAAGATGAAGTGCCTGAAAACATACATAGCGACTCAGATTCTGACTGTATCATTGTTCCGGTGCGCAAGACACGCTGAAGAACCTAGAACATCACCCAAATCGCTTGTGTCTTGCTGAGTGCGTTGTGTGGAAGGCTGTGCGTGAAGCCTCTTCTGGGGGACCTCTACCTCCTCCTCTTCAGGACCCCTCTTCTTAGGCCCAGCAGCGTCTACTTTCGTTGCCCTTACCACTATCACTTCTTCTTCCTCTGTACTAGTAGCCCGAGGCTGCTTAGTAGTTTGCGCATGCTTGCTAGCTTGTTGCGCTGCTTTCCTCGCCGCTCGTTCAGCCTTTTTACGATCCCGCTCTACTTTTGCTGCCTCGCGCGCTATAACACGCGCAGCCTTCCTTTCTTCCTTCTCACGCGCTTTCTCTACCCGTACTCTAGCTGCTTCAACCCTCCGATCTTGTATAGCTTGCTTGCGTTGGCACTCCGCCTCCGCTTCGTTAGCTGCTTGCCGGCGAGCTCGCTCAACCCGAGCGGGACTGAAGAACCGTGCTCACATGAGACAATCCTTTTGTAGACCTAGAGAGGCCTATCAAGAAGCCTTTCTCGTCAAAGTTGTACGTGTTTGATGGCGTGACGTCGTACTGCTCCATCTTTTTGTGAAGCTAGGTTAAGAGCGTTAGACGCGCATACTAGAAGCAGGCTGCACGCTACTATAACGCAGGTGGGAGAAAACTGACTAGGTCAAAGAAGTCTTGGAAGTAGTGCGAGTTATCTGCTACCTTGCGCTTGTGATCGATCACTCGTAGGTACATGCTGGTAAGGCGATCGCGGTGTCGCTGGTAGAAGCGCGTGACCCAGTTCTTTCCAAGCGCAGTTTTTGCAATCTGTTCAGCAATATTCTTAAGCATCTGCGGTGTCGGTGGAAGGCCACGGTCCGTAAGTCTATTCAGATGCGCAGTAAGCACCTCTTCTTGCGCATCTGTGAGCTTCCGGCGCGTGTAAGAGACGGCTTCCTGGATTGTGCCTGTTTGGCCTTGATGGCGCCTTGATAGTGTACTCCGATCGACTCTCCACTTTTGTGCGGTTGCAGCATAGTTCACACGCTCTTGCGAATCTAAATCTACCAGTGCAGCCTCGATCCGAGCGTTGTTGTTCATTGCAGGGTGGAGTAATGGTGATAGAGTTTGGTGAGGAAAAGCGTGCATCAAGTGGGAACGTGCATCAAGTGGGGAAGTTCGTTACGTGGAGTTACCAGCCATTAGAATGCCGTGACTGAATACCATGTAGGAATTCATTTTGCTGTCGGACGTCCTGGGTCTATCCCTATTAGTCGATTCAATCGACCATCCGAAGCCGCAACACAGCACCGAAGGCACCGTTTTTGGACCCTTCCATACACACGAGGCTAAGCACAGCGTTCATGGCGCTTCGATATCTCAAGATCCGGACGGCCAGCTGCTGCTTGTAACCTGCACTGTCAAGGACATCGAGGGAAGACCTATACGCGGGGCAGAAATCGATATCTGGGAGACCGATTCGAAAGGATTCTATGACGTGCAACATGCCGACAGACCAGGACCGGACGGCAGAGCAATCTTGACGAGCGACGATGCTGGGGACTTTTGGTTCAAAGCCATCCTTCCTGTACCATATCCCATCCCGCATGACGGCCCAGTTGGCAAGCTTCTCAAGAAGTTGAACCGTCATCCGTAACGTAATTTCCGGGGAAGTTGATCAGCCGGGGTAGTTGATCACCGAAACGTGACCTTTCTACCTTCTACTACTTCCACCACCCACTATGAGCACTTCCACGCCTAACAAACCAGCCTATACGGAAGCTGATATTCAAAAGGCACTATCTGCAGTAAAAAACAAAGAGTACCCGTCAATTCGCAAAGCTGCCCTCGCATTCAACGTCCCCTTCGCCACGCTACATAGTCGCATGTCTGGACGAACTTCGCGCGCTACTGCGCACGAAACAGAGCAGATCCTCTCAAACGCGGAAGAAAGGACATTAGCACGATGGATTACACGTCTCACACGCACTGGATACCCTGCGTCGCCTGCGTTGGCTGTACAAATGGCTGAGGAGATACGACGCGGTCGCGTCCAGCTTTCCAAGGCTTCTACATCAACCCCTCGACTAATTGGCAATCATTGGCTAGAACGCTTCAATGCTCGTCATCCTGAGATCGCCGGCATCTGGACACGTCAGATTGACACTGCGCGGTTCAAAGCGACGAGTTACGAGGGCGTAAAGAGGTGGTTCGACGCGGTGACGGAGATGTGGATAGAAAACCAATACGCTCCGGAGCACGCCTACAACATGGACGAGTCCGGCTTCGCAGTCGGAGCGAGTCAATCGTCGAGAGCATTAGTCAACATACGTGAGGACAGTAGTTGGAAGCAGATCGGAAGTAGACAAGAGTGGATAACTGCAGTCGAGTGCGTAAGCGCTGCCGGCGTAGCTGTTCCACCGTTGTTGATTTTCAAGGCCAAATATACCAACACTGCGTGGATACCTGCTCGAACACCTAAGGACTGGAGGTTCTCAACTAGTAACAGCGGCTGGACTTCCGATAGCCACTGTTATGAATGGCTTACTACTGTTTTCGAGCCTTTGACTAAGCCGGAGGACCCTACGACCCAGAGATTGCTAATCATGGACGGCCATAGTAGCCATATTACTGCAAACGTGATTGTATTCTGCATGCGGAACGCAATTGACTTGATGATCTTACCACCTCATTGTTCGCATATCCTTCAGCCGCTTGACGTTGGCGTGTTTGCGCCGCTTAAGCGCGCGCTGGCTTCCGAAACCGACGCCGCTCTTCGACTCGACTCAGGCCGCATCTCACGCGTAGAATGGGTTGAGACGTATATCCGCGCGAGGGCAAAGGCACTTACAGCTAACAATATCCTCGGTGGATGGCGCGGTGCTGGTTTGGTACCGCTAAGCCCAATATCTGTGCTTGATAAGCTGCCTACGAGGACGACTCCAGGCGCTTCACCACCGCATACGCCGCCACAACAACCCGATCTGGACTTATCGCTACTTGACAGCTCTCCGCCCGATGGCACCGAACTACGAGAAGCGAATGCGCTACTTAATTCCACGATTAGGGCCGCCCAGGATCTTCCATCCCCGGCGAAGCGATACGCGGAGCGGATGACTCGCGCTTTTGAACTGACGCAAAGCGAGAACGTTACAATGCGCAAACAGTTGGCAGAGCAGGAGAAGCTTCTTAATACACGGAAGGCTCGAAACAAAGGCAAGCGAGTTGAATTGAAAGGACGGTTCGTGTTTAGCACGCAGGAAGTGCTCGAAATAGCGAGGGCAGCGGAAGCGGAGACAGCGAAGAAAAGACTTGTGGACGGCCACGCAAGCGTCTAATCGAAGAGGTACTCGAGGATAGGGAAGATGAAGAACTTGAGAGCGTGTCCAGCAACTCAGATTCTGATTGTATTGTTGTTGCAATGCGTAGATGATTAATGAAGTCTAAAGGGTAGAGATTTGGTGATTCACTACCCCGCGGATTACGTTACCCCACCTGATCCATTACCCCGCGGTTCACGTTAAGGAGGACGTAACAACCATTCTTTTGTTAGAGGTGACCGAAACATAGTCAATCGGCCCCTTTCATCATAAACATTCCTGTTCTTCTCTCACGCCCAATTTTTTAGGCCAATCACATCCACTGACATGAATGCTGCTCTGATTTATCATCAAGCAATGCCTTCCGTGCGGCGGCTGACCCGCCGCTTGAGAGCCAACGGCGTGGTACATCAATCTAATCTGCAGCCTATGGTCAATGGGCATTCCCAATTAGGGAAAGGTCACTCTATGCAACCTTGTGTGCAACCTTGCGCTGCGTTAGGTTTCTTTTCTCCCGCGACCAGGAAAAGGAAAGAACATGCCCACCACAGTTGTGCAAACGAATGAGTTTGATTAAGGACATTGCGTTTAGAGAATCGGGCTTTAGGGTTGTTCGGCATAACTCTCATCTTAGTATTAGTCCTAGATGCATACGTACCGTCGCACTGAAGACCAATGGCTGCTGGCGAAGATGTTGAAGTCAACAAAGTGATCCAGCCCATGGAAACCTCCCACTATCGTACCCTATACTATTAAACCATGAGTGCATTTCAAACGCCAATCTTCGCTTTCCCACATGTCATGTACGCGTAACCCGAACGCACGTATATCCATGTCCCGTGAAACGCAATCTGTAGCATGCCATGCCCTGATTCCTTTGCTAGATCCCAAGACCAGTTGCAACCCTGTAACGATGGTTGGTCCTCCAGAGCGAATCTGCTATTTTGACATTATCGAATAGGAGGCGCGCGAACGATAACATGTTTCTCTAAAAGTCGCCAAGCCGGAAACCACTTTCACTATCGTTACGACTTGGGTGGATTGGGCATGGCCGGACTACGTAAATCCATGTAGATGCCGTCTGGGGCATGGGCTAGTTGTGTCGGAGACAGCCATGGTCCGCTTGATGAATCGGCGGGAGGCCCTGTGACACAACTCACGTGTTGTTGTTTTGGATAGTATGGCCACTGCGCGTGCGGTAACCTATAAGCCTGCTTGTGTTCTACGGGTGCTGATTGAGGTTCTGACGTACTGACGGACGTCTAGTACTGGTTGTATCCAGCGAGGGAGGCGGATAGTTCATAAAAGGGGAGCCGTCTGGGTATGCCATCTTGCGAAACTGTCATGGAATGCGTGAAACTAGGTAGGTTACCGATGTTTCCATATGACATCAATCTCCCCGGTGAATGCATGCCATGATCATCTCTATACAGGTATGAGAACTCGTGGTGGAAGGGAAGCGAGTTCGGCGCAAAGCCATCTGGGCCTGAAGGGGATGGCGAGAGGTCACCCATCGCTAGATTATCGCGCGGACTGTTCCAAACGTTGGCGGAGTCGTGGTGTCCAGAATGGGTGTTGTAAGGTCTAGCGCTCCAAGATGCGTGAGAAGCGGTATCTGGAGTATAACCACCAGAGCCTGTACCGTTCACAGAACCTGGAGAGAGATTAGGGCCGCTGCGCCGTTCAGGTCGAAATTGATTCTTACCACCAGCTGTGATGGCGAGAGCGCTATCAGGTTCTACCGACAGTCTACAGTCTTGTGCAACATTGGTAGGCAGAGGGAGAACGGTTCCAAAACTCCTATCGCGATCTGTTGGTCTCATTGAACCCATGTCGGTAGGAGAGATTGAGACAATGGAAGAGGAAGAGTTTGAACCAAGACTCTCTCCTGGCTGCGGTTGTTGCGCAGGACTCTGTGTGGCCTGGTTCGTGTCGACAGGTGTGTAGACACACTTTTTCTTCAAATGGATGCAGTTGCTGCATCGATTTTCTAGGTCGCCCTTAGCAGGTACACACCTGATCTTCCTTCTCCTGCAGTGATCTATAGTATATTAGCCACTGTTGCTGCTCCGACTGAACCTCGGTATGCATGACCATGGGTTAGCTTGACTAACCACAGGCAATTGAGGTCCTCTGGTATCCAAGTTTGTTGCGACTGCTCTTGCCCAACGAAGACGGCGACCGGTCCGTCTCTTCCACTTGCGCACTGCTCGTTTGTGGAGTGGATGCGGAGCGCTTGATGGTAGGACTCTCCTTCGCCATTGACATCTTCCTCTTCCTGAGGATGGCCGGAGTATATGAACCAAGAACGATGGGTGGGCGATGGCCTTGATCTGCAAGTACGTTCAAATCGTTAAAGACGGGCGTTTCCGGGGCGGTGGAGTGGTCCTGGGCTTGAGACTCTGACATCTGAAGGTTGTTTGGGGAAGTGGAGTGGAAGTCCAAGTGGGTGGAAACAGTTAGTCGCGTGCAGCTACGCAGTAGCATTGCAGAATGGATCACTTAACGCATGACCGGTAACCGTGCGTGATCTTGATGGAAGCTATATGTCGTTAGGCTATGCAACCCGAAGTGACTTCTTCGAAAAGGAGTACGCGCCAGACTAAGGGAAGAGAAATAGGCTCTGACTGAGGCGCGGAATAAGAAGATTCTCTGAAGGTCCCTTAATCAACTACCGAAGACCCGAGAACATCTCTAAGCGAGTAAAGAAGTTTAGGAGAATGACGATACCGACCTGTCCAACATGGGTCTGGGCGCCACTCAGGGAGGATATGGTGGAAAGGGAGCGTTTTAGGAAAACATGTTGGCGAGGGACTCGTGTTTGAGGATTAACCAGGAAAGATCTCGACCCAAAAGCCCAATAGGGTAGATAGACTCGAATGGCAGTAGCGGGAGTGTCCAGGCAGAATAGAAAAGCATCTGTCCGAGATGTCCCAGATGGCGCAAGTGCTTCACCCAGCTACGGAAAAGGTTGGACACGGATTGGCTGTGGAGAAAGTTGGAGCTGTCTCCCCATGCGTTGGACAGCAGGGGTGTGGGCATGACAGGCTGCAGCGAACATTGGTTGGGCCTGAGTTGCTCATAGGCGAGTGGCTAGTTCGAGGACGATGGCATGGTGCGTGGCTTTGCTTAGCTTGAGAGTCAGCTTTGGACGTTCGCGCTAGGACTCGATCCGTTGATGCACGCGAGATGTAGTAATGGCGCAGAAAGCACTGCTCACAACGGCCGCCACAGGGCCTTGATCAACCAAACAGAATGCCTATACAGGGTAACACGCAACAGCTTGTTAAACCGTAGCGTGATGAGAAGCCACATTATGACTGATAGGCAGCAGTAGGTCTCGATCTAACAAGGCGCGAGCACATGATGCAGAGCCGCAGCAACTGGTACATCGGTCGGACGCACTTTCTGATACGCGCGGCGCTTCCGGCGCATTTGGATGTCTCCTGCCTTATGAGATACGTTACGGCCATCGTGCTACCCAGTCTTGCGGTGTTGGTAAACGTGAGTGCTATCTCGGCATCCGCATAACGGCCTGTGTATCACGCATAACTTGATCGATACCGGTTTGGAGATATGGTAAGATAGGCTCGTGCAGCATGGCCCAGCGATAACACTTTGGCAGTAGATTGGTGTAATCAATGCTTGTTACATAGAGTCATCTGAGCTCACTTCTTTGCATTTGTGTAGACTCTACATTGTTGCCTAGAGAGGCAGGATACCTCGTCAAAGGTAACGTAGTTGCCGGGGTAGTTGATCAGCCTGGGTAGTTGATCAGTAGCCTTGATTAGGTTTAGTTTATCCTGGAACGAGCTAGCCAATAAGCTCTATCACGCTTGAAACTGCCTATAACGGTTAACTGATCAACTACCCAGGCTGATCAACTACCCCGGCAACTACGTTATTCGAACTGAACCTCAACGAGAGTTCCAGGTTGGGCTATGCTCACTGACGCCGCATACTGGACGTCCGAGCTCGTACGGTGCCTTAGCATCTGTTGTGAGAGACTTCAATGGCCTTCCCAACAAAGGAAACGATCGCATAAGTGGTAAAGAATCACAAGCCACAACAGACAACGGGCGGAGTTGCGACGGCTACTGTGAGGTGTCTAGAAGCCGTCAAACATGTTTTACAAAGGAGTTACTACACACTATTAGAACTCTTGCAAGATGAGATCAGAGAACAAAGGGCGGAAAGGGGAATAGTACCTTCTGCAACTGTATGCTGTTCTTTCCAAAACTCAGCGATCTTCTCCAGACACTCGACACGCTCAGCAGGGACCAACGAGGACTTCCAGCGCACGGTGAATAACCGATCATCTTGCAGGACCTCCAAGGTTCTTGCGCCATCCGAAATCGGTCCGAGTCCCTCGATGCTAGCAACCCAGCAACAAAGAGGCTGATGGCAGTATGTCCCCCTCTTGATGCAGTACCCTGTAGCTATGCTTGACCTGTACTCGACGCGGTAGGAGCATCTTCCTCGCTTGACCAAGAAACCAACGATCCGATCTGGCTCTGGACCATGTGAGTCGCCGTCGGCGGCTCTGTCCTGAGTCGCTGGATGTAGGCTTGGGCTGTAGCTATCTTCGGCAGCTCGGACACTGATCTAGTGTAAGCGGAGCGTATGGACCGTCATGAGCGGGCGAACTCACCGACTCTAATCGTAATCTCCACATCTGTCCGAACTAGATAGAAAGCTGGACCGGATAAGAGGCATCGCCTTCGTGTTGCAACCTTTAGCTACGGTCCAGGCCTCCGGTTCCCTTTACTGTGATGCGGCAGTGCAACGCTGTCCTGGGCTGTGTAGAACATATACGCCCAATTTGTAAGGTGACGTTAGACGAGAGGCAAGCCGTCCGGGTCCGGTAAAGAACAGCAGGCGTCCAGCCTGACGATCTGGTAGGATGCTCGATCTTTTGGGGTCTTCGATGAGATAGACTCGGCGCTCAACCCTTAGAGCAGATGTCCCTAGCTTCAGGTGCGTTTGATACGGTATCCATACATAACCCCTAGAACAGCTAGCCGTTTGTCTTTCCCGCCTGGCAAATCGGTCCTTCCGGGTTCCCGACAACTTGCCACAGTAAGCACTAAATCGAAAGCATAAACCACGTCGGGGAACAAGGATTGCCTCTTGTTTTCACATCAAAGTAAACAGTTGTGAGTCGCGCAGTAGAAGCGACTGTATTGCGACAGAACTGTGCCGGCGGATGGCCCATCTGGCCTACATACACAATTCACGTCCTCGCCTCCAGCAGACGGCTGTGTGGAGCACACGTTCCTGCACCACGTGGCCTGTACGAGGCATACTAACAGGTGACTTCTGCGCTTCTAGTGGCGTGCGTCCATGACGGGCGAGCATTCGTCCAAGCATTGGGACATCTGTCACGGGCGGGAGTCGGAGCGTAGGTATTGCTGACAGGATAGGATGTATTCGATGCTACGGACGGGCTATCTAGGCCAGGTAGGGTCGCTCGGATTGACAGGACGCAGCTCGAAGAGCCATACAACTTTTCAGAGGTTCAGTGTCGCCTTCCCCGCGTCGCAGTCTTGTTTGTGTAGAATCCTCACCAAGATTTGATTACCAAGCGGGTTTCTACCATCAACAGTCCACCTCTTGTATTGTCCATTGATCCTCCATCGAATCGAAGCTGTTGAGGCCTTGTTGTAGCTGCTCCTGCTCTTCTTCTGGTGTATCTGACGTCATCTACCTGCAAATCGATGGCACCTCGTATCTCAATCGAACGGCGCCTACAGGCCCTCGAGTTGATGGCTCTTGGGCTCTCTGACGAGCAGGTTGCTGCTGCCTGTAGTACTACCATACGTACCCTCCAGCGGTATAGGCGTAATCTGCGTGTGTTTGGAGCTGCCGTCGCTCCAAGGACCATACCAGGTCTTCAGCGAAGGATCACCGTGGAAGCGTTCGATGGCTTGCTCCAGAAGTTGATTGAGAAACCAGGGATGTACCTTGACGAGATGGCTGCCTGGTTGTTTGATGAGTTCGGCATAAACGTTTGCGAGCAGACAATATCGAAGGAACTACGTGGTATAGGCTGGTCAAAGAAGGCTGTTAGTTGTCACCCTCGCTATCTGGATATCTGCTCACTTTGGTATAGGTACGAAGGGTTGCTGCCGAGCGTAACCAGCTTCTTCGAGACCAGTACATCCTCCAAATGAGCCAGTTTACCGCCGAGCAAATTGTGTGTATAGACGAGAGCGGTTGCGATTCGAGAGCTGGATATTGAAGGAGTGGATGGTCACCTATTGGACTAGCGCCCATACAGACGGCTCGGTTGACGCGCAGCGACCGCCATCACATCCTTCCAGCGTGTACCATCGAAGGCGTGCTTACCGCTGAGGTGTATACCGGCTATACCGACGGTGAGGTGTTCGAACAGTGGTTCGAGCATAAGCTGCTGCCTCATTGTCAACCATATCCAGCGCCTCGATCAGTTGTATTGATGGACAACGCCTCTTTCCATCATACCGAGCAGATTGTCGAGCTCTGTAACGTAGCTGGCGTCCGGTTGGTGTATCTACCGCCTTACTCTCCAGATTTCAACCCTATTGAAGAGTACTTTGGCCAGCTGAAGATGTATATTAGGCGAGAGTTCGAGCTCTTCGAGAAGGGCCTGTTCTATGATTTTACAGCGTTTCTGGAGCACTGTATACAGGTAACTGGGTACGATAGCGAGGCTGCGAAAGGTCACTTCAACAACTGCTATATTGCTGTCTAATCAAGGCTATGGAGCCTATCCCTCTGATCTTTGAACTCCGCTTTCCACTCTCTGATATCACGCACTACAACCTCTGCTACGCCCTCTTTGATGCCTCTGTCAACAAGCCACCATACGCCCTTCCGCTTCAATTGGCGTACATCTACAAACTCCGCCTCACAGACCTCCCATACAGCCTCAAAAGCTTGCTTGTAATGGTCACGGAGCGTGCGGCTTTTTAACCAGTCGACATACTCTCTGAGGACCTCGTCGTATAGGTATTCTGCTGGCCATGGTGAGGATGGCAGATCCATGGCGAGCGGTGCAGTGTTCTCTCTACCTGGAGGGCTGCTTGGATAGTTGTAGTGATTATGGACCACAGAGCTGCTTTGGTCGCTTGCTGACGACTGTATCCCATGCCTCCTCGATCGACTGCTCGCTGCTACACCCTCTGCTATCCCTTTCCACCTCTCGAGCATCTCCGGCGGCGGTTTGTCGAGTGAGGCCCTCGGTGGAGTAGCGTCAATTGCCGAAGCCCATGCTAACCAGTCTTGTTGCAGTATCTTTACATGGCGGCCAGTGCCTACATGGATCCAACAATAAGCGCTCTTCGGATTCATGGTACAAGAGCCTGAACACTTCCATCTATTCATTAACTGAGCGCCAGTCTGGTTCTCATTGAACAGACGGTCAAGAGCTTGCTCAACCGGAAGGTTGGATAACATGGCCACAGTTGTGCTCTGAGTTGGCCGGTTACGAGCTCTTGCTCGTTGAGAGGCTGCTAGCGGCTCCGTACCAGTTGCTGGCGGCGGCGGCAGCGGTATAGTCGGATCAACTGCCTGTTTCACAGTAACAGTTACTGTTCCATGAGCCCTTACTGTAGGGTATCGTAACTGCCAGCGAGCAATCGTTGCATTGAATTGTTCAAAGTCAACGTCTGCTCGCTGGTAGGAGACATCAGGTGTGCCACGCTTATTGAGCGAGAGCTCTGCTCGGAAGCCAACAATCTCAAAGCTGTGCTCCTTTGGTACATTCTCGTTGATGTCGTCTTCGATATAGTGCTCCCAGTAGTACTGAGGGTCCTCCTTACAGCTATGGCGGTAGTTCTCACCGACTGGATCCTTCTGCTTATGTATAAACACCTTCCAAGAGAAGGTGTAGCCTATATAGCACGCGTGAAGGGATTCTGGATCTCTTTCGCATTCACGCTGGAGGCTTGAAGTTGCCCTTTGCGAGCGAGGTACCTGACGAGCTGGCGCTGGCGCTGGCGCTGGCGTGGGAGAGAGAGGTGGTGGTGGTGGTGGTGGTGGTGGTGGTGGCGGGGCTGGAGAGCGTGCTCCAGTTCTAGAGCGTTGTTTCTTCTGTTTCTTCTGTTTCTTCTGCTTCTTCTGCTTCTTCTGCTTCTTCTGCTGCATGGCCTTGCTCTTACGCTTCTTTGAAGACGAATCAACCTTGATCTCCTGCTCTTTACGCTTCCTTGAAGGCGCTAGTCGTCTTGTTGGCCGCTCTGGCTCTGGCTCTGGCTCTGGCTCTTCCGAAGGTGCTATACTAGCCTCAGACGCGTGGAGAAGCTGGTCATCAACATCTTCGACCCCTTCAGCTGCCCGAAGCAACAACTGAGCGTGCTGAAGGGTACTGGCACTTGTAGGGGCAGCTGATAGACGTTTAGGGATCAATAGCTTAACAATAAGGCTCTCCCTATGGTTTGGCGCTTGGGGTGTAGAGATAGGGGAAGCGGCTTGTTTTGCAGTGCTACGGGTCCGCATGACTAGAAACAGCATCAAGAAAACAGCTATACAGAAGCGCCAAGGGCCTCAATTCAGATAGTTTGATTGATAGAAGCTATCTGAGATATAGAGGGTGTACAATTGATGGAAACAACCCGATAATTGATCGATTTTTGGTGAGAAACGCTTACAATCAGAGTTCAGATGCGGGAAACGACACTGAACCTCTGAAAGTCTGTAACGTGATTCCCCACTTGATGACCGATCCCACATGATGACCGATTTTGCACATCCTAGCTAAACATGAAAGCACAGCTCTAATAATTCAACCACTAGATGCATTAACCTGATGTTTTATGTACTTTAAGAAGAGTAGTAACAGAGCTATTCTGGCTACTAACTAACTTAAAAATATCGTGAGGGCGGCTGTGTGCTACGCCCGGAGCGTAACCTCCGCGAAACCGGTACCCAACCTGCCTTTCGCTGGCGCAAAGTAGGACTAGAAACCCTCCCTCTAGAAGTAACAGCACGCTGAAGCTTAGACTCCGTAGAACCTAGAATGGCACCTGAATCGCTTGCTTCTCGCTGGGTGCGCTGTGTGGAAGGCTGCGCGTGAAGCCTCTTCCGGGGCACCCCTACCCCTTCCTCTTCGAGACCCCTCTTCCTAGGCTTAGTAGCGTCTACTTTCGCTGCCCTTACCACTATCACTTCTCCTTCTTCTATGGTAGCAGCCCGAGGCTGCTTAGTAGTTTGCGCAAGCTTACTCGCTTGTTGCGCTACTTTCTTTGCCGCTCGTTCGGCCTTTTCACGTTCTCGCTCTGCTTTGGCTGCCTCCCGCGCCGCAGCACGCGCGGCCTTTCTTTCCTCCCTCTCACGCGCTTTGTCTGCTCGTGCTCTAGCTGCTTCAACCTTCCGATCTTGTATAGCTTGCTTGCGTTGGCGCTCCGCCTCCGCTTCGTCGGCTGCTTGCTGCCGAGCTCGCTCAACCCGAGCGGGACTGAAGAACCGTGCTCACATGAGACAATCCTTTTTGTAGACCTAGAGAGGCCTATCAAGAAGCCTTTCTCGTCAAAGTTGTACGTGTTTGATGGCGTGACGTCGTACTGCTCCATCTTTTGTGAAGCTAGGTTAAGAGCGTTAGACGCGCATACTAGAAGCAGGCTGCACGCTACTATAACGCAGGTGGGAGAAAACTGACTAGGTCAAAGAAGTCTTGGAAGTAGTGCGAGTTATCTGCTACCTTGCGCTTGTGACCGATTGTTCGTAGGTAGATGCTAGTGAGGCGATCGCGGTGACGCTGGTAGAAGCGGGTGACCCAGTTCTTTCCAAGCGCAGTTTTTGCAATCTGTTCAGCAATATTCTTAAGCATCTGCGGTGTCGGTGGAAGGCCACGATCCGTAAGTCTGTTAGCATGCGCAACAAGCACCTCTTCTTGCGCGTCTGTGAGCTTCCGGCGCGTGTAAGAGATGGCTTCTTGGACTGTGCCTGTTTCGCCTTTGTAGCGCTTTGCTAGTGTTCTACGGTCGATGTTCCACTTTCGCGCAGTCACGGCATAGTTTATACGCTCTTGCGACTCTAAATCATCTATTGCGCAAGCTATACGAGTGTTGTGGTCCATTGTGGAGTAGGATAAAGTTGGTTGTTGGTAATGCGCAAAATCGGTCATCATGTGGGATCGGTCATCAAGTGGGGAATCACGTTAATGCAGTCTTGCGCTCGTGCTCCACCCGACAATGATTAAACCCTACAGTCTTAGGCGCTTCAATCGTCAGAGCTCTGCAACGACTTATTAGCGCCCAGTCAAGTGCTGTTTAGTCAAACCAGTAAAAACAACATGCGCTTGGTTTGTTATAGATACGCAACCTCGACTCGTTGTTGACAGTCGGCAGTCTAAGTCCTCGCACAGGAAACATGCCCAACTTGAAGCTGGCTGCAATAAAGCAAAAGACTGTACTAAGCCCATGTTGTTAACACCCCTATCAGATCGTTGCGCTCAACCGTGATCTCCGATGACAGTTCGACAACTGAGGCACCTCACCCGCTCCGACCTCCTTCGTTCATCCTTCCCTCTCTTATCGATGATGACGACTTGGCTTTGATTCACCGAACCCATCTTCAGTTCTTCGTTTTTCAACCATTCTCTCTTTTCGGTCGAAGACTTGGTTGCCTTAATGAACACATATGCCTCCACTCCAGCCACCTTGCTAACAGCTATAGCACCTTCAAGATCGGGCTTGCCCGCTCCTGCTTCCATAGAGTCACCTTCGGTCGCGCCACTGCCGTTCGAAGATGTCTGTCCTAGCTGCGTCATAGATGTTGCAGCAGCTGCTCGTCTTGCGGCTTCGTCAGCTATACATTGATCGTGCAACCATAATCGACATGCAGGGTTGCTGCATTGAACCATGATCCGGTCAGGATTATGTGGTTGTTCATCCACACACAACATTCGCAGCTTCTATAGCGTTCCCGCTTAGCCCCTGCACCGACTGTTCTTCTGCTCTTACGTACCGATAGGGATTTGGTGATGTAGTTGTAGGTCTGTCTCCAGAAGTATTGATCTTCTTCCGGCGGCGCGGCAGTGTCGTCATATTCGTCCCAATGCACCACATTCAAGGGACCGTTCACAGTCATCGCATCGATGATACAAACCTCATTGGTGGGTATGAGCTCGTTTTTGGCATGATACGGTGCAGGCCCGGTCGGGAGATCGCTCGGCCGGTTGAGCCAGGAGACAAGGATGAAAACCCGGTTCTCGTTCAAGGCGCGCGTGTCATGCACTTGCGCTTTCCACTGATGCGCAACATCTATAACATTCTTCTTGATGTTTCCACGTGCTTTGATCTTCGCGCCTATGTCGGTATCTTGTCCTGTCTCTCCGTGGTCTACGAGGATGATCTCACCGTTCCCGATCGTCTCGGTGCCAACTAGTTTATCACTTAGTCTGGTAGCGTACCACAGCGGTTCAGCCTCACGTACCCGCGAATCTTGAGTAGCGCTTGAGCTGAGCCCATTTCGCTGCGGGCTGGATGGTGACGTAGGTGTCCTCCAGGTATTTGACCCCTTGCAACCCGAATTGGACACGAATATCCCCAAACCCGCTTTGCTTTGATTTTGCTTTCCCTTTTGCGCCGGCAGCACGTCCGTATTGAACATTGAATGGAGGCTTGCCGTTTCTGTCGCATTCTTCGAAGTATGCAGTCAACTTCTCGATTTGTGTTCTCAACGTGCGAGACTCTACGGAGGCCCCACTGAGGTCCGGTGGCGGGGTTTTGCATCGTTTGGAGGTCGGCGCATGTGATGGCGGCGCAGCTTGCGTTGGTTGTGTGACTTCACTGACACGGCGCTTCCTAGCCATACTACGCCTCAGGCCGACGCAGAGTGAAGCTGAGAAGAAATGATTGATAGTGGTCAGCCAGCACGAAAGTGATTGTAGGAGAATAAGTGAGTATGTACATGGTCAGTGTTTGAAGAAGCACGGCAGTAAGCGGCGCGCCTGTCTGTCTAATGTCTGACGCGGGGAAAGGGCAAAACGCGTTCGAAAAGCCGACGTCCTTGAACTCACGATACGCCGCTTACCGTGTCCGTGCGCGTGCCGCCCGATTTCTCACCCCGACAGGTCACTCAAAGATGAGGCTGTAAAGCCACACACAGTTGTTATTATCACAGGATGATTTGGTGGAGCACTATACAGACATATGCGATGAACTTTGTCACCAATACTTTCTTGGTCGAAGGATTTTGCGGCCGCGAGTGTTGTATGTAGCTGGTGGTGACGGGGAACGCGGCGCAGCAATAGCACGACTACAGGCAGCTGCACCACCACAACTCTGCTTCTTTCTGGGTGCTGCACTCTGTGAGGCCTTGCGCTTGCCTCCTTGGGATAGTTGCAGAGCTTTTGCAGCGTTGTGAGCTTGGTTCTGACGCTCTCTCTCAGCCTTGCGTTCGGCGACTTCAGCAGCCTTAACAGCTTTGAGCCGGTTGCGTTCTTCCTTCGCTATCACCCGCTGCTCACGCCTCTCCTGCGCGATCTTCTCCTTGTACAGCTTATTGGCGTGCCTTATCTCAGCCATCTCTGCTTTTTGAGCTTCTCTGCCTCCTGTTCTTGTTGTTTAACCCTCTCACGTAAGCGTGCTTTCTCTACTCTACTAGGAGAGTAGAACTCGGCTCCACCGTGGTAGTCCTTGTGATGCTGAAACTCAAGGGGCTTGCTCTTCTTCTTGTGCTTCTTCTGAGTCTTGAGAACCTCTTCGAGGCCTGCAATCTCGTGGTGGAGGACTGTGTTTTGAACTGAGATGTGGTGGAGTGAGCGCTTGATCTTCTTCAGCTCTCTACTGCCTTCATCCTTGGCAACTTTGCGCAACAGAGTCTCTGTTTTGAGCCAGTCTTCGCCAGAATACACTGAACCAGAGCTCCTATCTGTGTCAGAGTTGTCAGGGGAGTCCTTGGCAAATCATTGGAGGATGACGTTGGGTTGGAGGGGTGCTATCCCCGTTGCCTCAAAGGACCTGAGTATCGGCCCCTGAGTAAACGTGCCCATCCAGGCCTTCCAGAACAGGTGGAAGAAGTCGCTCTTCTTAATACCTGACAGTCCTTGGCCATTATGAAGGTGCGTTGTAAGCTCCTTTGAGTACGCAGTTGATAGAGGCTTGAACATTACTACATCAAGTGGCTGGAGCGTGTGGGTCGAATGAGGAGGAAGTATAGATTACACGTCTTACGCGTACTGATTTCCTAGCTTCGCCTGGCTTGATGGTGCAAATGGCCGAAGAAATTTAAGGCGGACGCGTGCAGCTATCGAAGACTTCGAGACCATCACCTCGGCCGATTGGCGAGAAGTGGCTGCACCGCTTCAAAACCCGCCATCTTGAGATCGCTAGCATCTGGACTCGTTAGATTGATAGTGCTCGCTTTCATGCGACTAGTCATGACGCCGCAAAGAGGTGGTTTGACGCGGTGACGGAGCTGTTAGTGCAGCACAAGTATCCTGCGGACCGCGTATACAATATGGATGACTCTAGCTTCGCGGTCGGAGCGAGTCAATCGTCAAGAGCATTAGTCAACATACGCGAGGCAGCTAGTTGGAAGCAGGTCGGAAGCCGAGGGGATTGGATAACGGCGATCGAGTGTGTAAGTACTGCTGGTGAAGATGTGCCTCCCTTGATTATCTTCAAAGCCAAACACACCAACACCGCGTGGGTACCCGCGCACACGCCTCCAAGCTGGAGGTTCCCGACTAGCAAGTTACTGGTGAAGAAGTTGTTCAATCAGCGATCTGTGCGGAAGGAGGCTACCCTTTTGAAGTTCCTCAGCTCTTCTTGGTTGAGTCGCCTCGGCTCCCTATTGCCCGATTGCCTTGCGAAATGTCAGTTCGTATCGATGCAAACCGACGAAAAGCAACATGAGTTGACCCGATGCTTTACACCTTCGGATTGGTTGGCACTGTCTACTGAAGATAGTCCAAGAGTGTACTCAATGGACTTCAGCCATGATCTGGTGTCCGTTAGGCGAGACTGTGCAGTATGTCTCTCGTAGGTGTCAGACCAGCGTAGGGTATGTCTGCAATGGCTTGCATTAGCAGCTTTGTTTCAATACGAAAGGGTGCGACGTGAAGCGCTGTGACTTTCGCGCAAAACATAGAGCTCGCGACAGGTAGACACTTGGATCTGGGCGGACGCCTTGCGCGAGCGTTGGAGAGAACGGTCAACGCCGAGCCTAGTCTACGACTGTGCAAGAGGCCGCATTCATAATTGAAGCTGTTGATAGCTAATCACAAATTGGAGTTCTGCGGCGCAACAGATAGTGTAGTCGTTCAGAAAATGATGGTGGGCGCAAGGATCAGTGGTTTCAAGGATACTACGCTAAAGCGTCGTGGACAAGAGACCGGATGCGTGGTTACGCTGGCCAAACGCCGGGATCCGGGAAGCAGGGTTCCATCGTTACATGCAGCTCCGTGCGCAGAAGCAAGCTCAAGGCAGCAAGACTATCGCGGAGCAAGCAGCAGCTGTAATGGCCCTTCCCATAGACACCTTCGGCGTGGATTGTTCTGGCCGGCGCTTAGGAGATAACACACTGGAGACCGAAGATCAGATCTCGACTCTCACGCCATTACGATATACCGTGGTTGCTAATGGTATGATCGTCGAAAGGCGGATACTGGAGGTTAAGTCCGATCACGCGTCGAGCTCCATGAAGCGAACCCACGGTATAGGGATGAGCCGCGCTGGTTGCTACCGATCGAGGGGAGAGAGTAGAAGGGCAAGACGAAGGAACACTGCGATTTTCGGCGATAGGGAGCGCTAGGGCTTCGGAAGCATGGAGGCGTGTTGTTGAACAGATATGACGGCATTCTACATGCTGTGTACGGACGCGCGATACTGCATGTAAGAACCATATAGACTGCTTGGCAAGATTATTTTGATTGTTGTCGCAAGATTGCAACCGTCAAGGTCTGATTTCATGATAGTGTAGAGACAGCCGTGGGTCAAAAACGCCTCTGTATGGGTAAGGTTGCCCCCTGAAGCTCCTACTAGAACATTGGCATCGACGAGCACAACTTCAAACGGACGGACAGCAACATAGAGAATTCGATTGCCAACAACTTGAGTGATGAGTTGAAAGACCAATTGGAGGTGAAGAAAGAGTGACACGGCAGCTTCCGATGCGGGACAAACAGAGCAAACAGCCTGGCAAGACATGAGCACGCTCATGATTTGAGCGGAGAGTGGTGTGAGAGATACTTGAGGATTGTTACCACTCAAGTTGTTGCAGAAATGGGAAGCGGCGGGTTAACACAGAAACTCACTCCATTGCAGCACTATTGAAGATCAAGAACGCAGTCAGATGAAAGCAAAACCAGATCACGCAGAGCCGAACATGTTTTTGAGTTTTCTGCTTCCTTTGCGCTCTACCAAAGCATCTCAGTCACACCGTCGAGCGCTGTTCCTTGGGCCACCAACGCACAAAAGATCTCAGCCAGTGCATGTCCTAACTCGAGCCGCCATAACCTCGACAGTCGGTTCCTGATCCCGTCATCAGATGACGACGGCAGCTTGGAACACGACTGGCTGGGCGAGGCTCGCCGAGCAAGCTTGGTTCTATATAGGAAGGGAGACGTTAGCAATCGCCAGTGAATGACAGACGTCCTTGGGATTGCTCTTACGCCGTTGTTGTTGTTGTTGCAGCAGACGATAACGTTATTGCAACCAACGCTGGAGTCGAAACCCGAGCATGTGGTGCCAGATGATTTGCCGGTTGAGGTAGGGGAACAGCAGTATGGAGCTGCTCCGGCACCGCAAGAGATCTTTAGACAAGCGTGAGTACATTTTCTCTTTCATCGCACTTGATAGTCACTCACTTGTTGCTGGTTGATCACTGGTGGCGCCGGTGGCGGTGGTGGTGGAGCTGGCTTGGAAGGTGGTGGCGGTGGAGCCTTGCCCGGCTCGGCGATAGGAGAAGCTACGCCACCTGCGACGGAGAGGGCGATGAGAGCGATGATCTTGGTGAACTGCATTTTTGGATGAGGAGTAGGTTTTTTTTGAAGGAGTTTGAAGTGAGTTTGTCTTGTTCGGCTGCTAGAGTGATGCTGCTGCTGGTGCTGCTGGTGCTTGATGACCAGACAAGGTGGGCGATGAAAGGGGTTTATATAGACTTCTCTGATGGTTCTGGACCTTTCTTGTCGGAAGCGCTGGACCAACTTAGGCCAATGGCGACCGCACGACTGCACTCTCGTCCTTCTCATCTCCTACTTCCTGCAATTCGAGCGGTACAGCCAAGGCCCGACTTGCCTGTACACGTGTGGTCTGACGGAGCCAAAAAGTATCAGGCTTCCAATTCTTCAGCTCTACGAAGCAGTCTCGATCAGTCTACCGCCCGGAGCGCCCTTCTTGCATGCCCGGAGGCGAGCTGGACCGGACAAGCATCCTCGTCGTCGCGCGGATGTTCAGGCAGGAAGCAAAGCTGAAGCTGGTTACCTGATCTCTGTGCAGAGCAGGGCTGGCGTGCATGATGCAGGGTAGGAAGTGGCTTGACAATGCTCAGGAGAGGAAGCCATGAAAGCAAGCCAGCAGAAGTCCAGTTCCGCGATCAGGCTGTAGTGAATGTACTTCTCAAGGAAAATGAGTTCGCCGCGGCAGTCAGTGAATGGCTGCAATGCATTTTGGCAGTCCCTGCAAGCACTGTCACACCGAGAAAGTGCTTCAAAACAGCTATAGATCGGCTTATGGCGACCGCTCAGCCCAGACGAACCTCATGACTTGTCCACCTTATTGTATCATTGTTGCTGCAAAGCAAGTGCTCATTCTGACGACAAGCCAACTCACCCTTGATTGGAGTACTAGAGTTACGGAAGAACAGATAGGGGTGCCACGAGAATGTGAGAACAAAGAAAGCTCGCGTCTTCTCACTTCCTGATCTGGATGGTCGCCACATTTCTATCCGCATTGCCGTCGATGCTGTGCTGGTGTATCCTTGGCTATCCCCGGCTTACTAGTCTTCTCGAACCACGGTAATATGAGCTCTGGAACAGTTTTGGCTTGCTGACAGCCAACCGATGTTTCCGATACTGCTGCGGACACGGCAGAGAACGAAGTTCTGTTATGTAAAAGAAACCAGGAGTCGCTGAGGCGCTCGACAGACGGCACATTGCAGCTATATGGTACAATGTACCCTGCAGAGGGGCCTATTATGTGCGACGGAACACAAGCACTAGAAAGGATCGCCTAAGAAGCTTAACAGGAGGAGAAGAGCTCGAAAGGGAAAATGTGGGGATCCTGGGCGTTCCAATGTGGCTGGCTGATCTAGCTGATCTCCGCAAAAGCACAAACGGAATGCGGAGGCGACTGAACAACCACGCCATGCTTATTCGGACCTTAAACTAGGAAGAACCGTCTTGATTCGCTGTATGCAGTGCAGAGCATGGCATGACCTTGATTACATTGCCTCGGGTTTTCAGCTCGCCTAGATCCAACGAAGCAGTGCAACTCACCTGGAAAGGCTAGAATAGACTATGATCTCCGCAGCCTTTCCGCATCAGAGGTCTTGGAAACCACGAATCAGACCGGATGCGGGACATGCAGGTAACGGCGACAATGCCCTGCTCTGACCCCGTCGAATGCTTTTCTAGACTCCGGGAACATGCTTCCGACACTGCCGCGGTTGATGCGGTGGACCAATCTAGATCACTATTCCGGGGTAGACGACGCATGAATTCGCTCGTGGCTTGCTATATCGACATTCTATCTCAAAGCTCACGGTGGCTCAATGCCGATTCTCGTTTTACATATTCAGATGCGTGACTACAACCCTCATAGCGCCTTGAGGCCTAGACGCACGCCCAGAGAGAACCCTGTCATGCTTTGCGGGTCGAGAACGAGAACAGAAGCAGGATTGAGGAAACTGTCTAGATCAGTCTTCGAAACGATAGATTATCAGATAAAAAGAACCAGCTCGCCTTGATGCTGCTGAACAGAAGTTATAGCTGGGTCTCTAACCCGTTCATCTCCTTCAGCATCCAGTACCGCATTCCTAGTAGTTCGACCAGATAACACTAGTCCGATATGTTCTCCTCAATCATCGTCGCATTCCTCAGCTTCTTTATCTTTTTCACACACAACTCTCTTGCTATCCCCGTTGCAGACGCCTCGGCAGAAGCTCTCCCGCTGCCTGTCGCCATTGCCGACCCCTCCGCCGATGCACAACCCAACCCTTTTTCCGATCCATCCATGCTTGCGCGCCTGCCAATCCCAAACACGGCCGCAATCGAAGCTCTCCGACGCCGCGACAGCGGTAGTGAGCTCGAGGAGCGCACAACCTGTTCATCGCAGACGAACTTGTGCTCCTCCGGCACCCCTACTGCTGCAGCCCGACGAGTTCAGGGAATACTTGCACGACATCAACAACGAACTGCGCGCAGACAATCATTTGTTGCAACAACGCTTTGGGTGTAAGCGCACTTCTCTATCCCCAACAGCTCTGTTGCATTGTTTGAGATACAAGAGCTGACGAGAGGTATGGCAACAGTTCCAGATATGTCTGGGCAACATCAACTTTTCTCTCAACCTCAACATAACTGTCAAGAAATGATTTGGCGGGAATTTGGTCATATATGGTTTTCTTTCCCATCACGTAATCCGGGGGAAGCGAAAAAGCCTGGGAAGCGAAACACCTACTGTGACCTTTCAAGCTTCAATTGGCATCCACGCGCTGCAACAACAGCACGATCAGAATCTGAGTCGCTTACGACAACTTCCGCCTCTTCTTCTCCATCGCTCTCGAGCGTCACCTCGATTGGGCGCTTGCGCGGCCGCTTACATGTCTTTTTGTTTGACAAATCCGCTTCCGCTGCCTTCGCTATCTCACGCACCTCATGGGTACTAAACACGAACCGTCCTTTCAATTCGACTCGCTTGCCTTTTGCTCGAGCCTTTCGTGTGTTGAGAAGCTCCTCCTGTTTTTTGACCTGCTTCCGCAGAGTTATGTTCTCGTTGTTCGTGAGTTCTGCAAAGCGAGTCATCCGCTCTATATACGGCTTCGCCGGGGATAGAGGATCGTGGGCGGCCTTAATCGTGGAGCTCAGTAGCACGTTTGCTTCGCGTAGTTCAGTGCCATCTGGCGATGAGCTATGAAGTAGCGATAAGTCCAGATCGGGTTGTGGTGGCGGTGTGTAAGGTAGTGAAGCGGCTGGAGTCGTCCTAGAAGGCAGCTTTTCGAGCACGGATATTGGGCTTAGCGGTACCAAACCAGCACCGCGCCATCCAGCAAGGATATTGTTAGTTGTAAGTGCCTTTGCCCCTGCACGAACATACATCTGAACCCATTCCGCATGTGAGATACGGCTTGAATCGAGTCGAAGAGCGGCGTCGGTTTCGGAAGCCAGCGCGCGCTTCAGCGGCGCAAACACGCCAACATCGAGCGGTTGGAGGATATGCGAACAATGAGGTGGTAGGATCATCAAGTCGATTGTGTTCCGCATACAGAACGCAATCACATTCGCAGTAACATAGCTACTGTGGCCGTCCATGATTAGTAGTCTCCGGCTTGCAGGGTCCTCCGGCCGTGTCAAAGGCTCGAACACGGTAGTTAGCCACTCGTAACCGTGACTGTCGGATGTCCAGCCGCTATTGCTAGTTGAGAACCTCCAGTCCTTGGGTGTTCGAGCAGGTATCCACGCAGTGTTCGTGTGTTTGGCTTTAAAAATCAACAACGGTGGAACAGCCACGCTGGAAGCGCTTACGTACTCTATTGCAGTTATCCACTCTTGTCTGCTTCCAATCACCTTCCAACTACTATCCTCACGTATGTTGACCAATGCTCTTGAAGACTGACTCGCTCCGACAGCGAAGCCGGACTCGTCCATGTTGTAAGCGTGCTCCGGAGCGTATTGGTTCTGTATCCACATCTCCGTTACCGCGTCAAACCACCTCTTTACATTCTCGTAGCTCGTCTCTTTAAACCGCGCAGTGTCGATCTGACGTGTCTAGATGCCGGCAATCTCAGGATGACGAGTTTTGAAACAATCGAGTCACTTCTCGCCAATTGGTTTGAGAGTTAGTGCGGAAGCCGTAGAAAGCTGGACGCGTCTGCGTCGTATCTCCTTGGCCATTTGTATAGCCAACGCAGGCGAAGCGGGGAATCCGGTACGCGTAAAACGTGTAACCCATCGTGCTAATGTCTTTTCTTCCGGTGTTGAAAGAAGCTGCTCGTTGTGGTGCGCTACGGCGCGTGAATTGCGTCCAGACATACGAGCGCGTAGACTTGGATAGGGGATGTGGAATGCGAGGGCAGCCTTGCGAATCGACGGATATTCTTCATTTTTGACTGCGAATGTTGCGTTCTGGATATCAGCTTCCGTATAGGCTTGTTTACCAGGTATAGAAGTACCCATGTCTAGTGGTGGAAACGGTAGAACGTAGAGGAATCGCGTTTAGGTGGTTCGCTTCCCCACCTGGTTCGCTTCCCCACGGTTTACGTTACAGTCATCATATCGTACATCTTCCGCCTTCTATAGCTCATCCTATACGATCACTCTGCCCATCAATTACCCATACTATCACCTCTCGCATTACTGCCATCGCGTTGCTCATCGTCTCCCCCATATCCTCCGCACATGCCGTTTTCCTAGCCACGTTTGGTACTCCTTCCACTCCGACCCATTGCTATGAAAACCCGCTTTCTCTGGCAAGCCTAACTCCCTCTCCCCGCTCCCCTTGGCACGATCAGCATCGGCATCAGGACGTTCGCCCACTGACGCTTCCCCCACTACCCCTTCCCGTCATGCAGAGCTTTTGGCTGAATCCGCATTTTGTGCAGCGTGACTGTTGCGCGCGTACCATACTCCCTTGCGAAAACCGTCACATCCAGATTGGCTCAACGCCCTTCCTCGCTCGCAGTCGTATAACGAGTGCGACTGTCCCTGCTCACTTCCGTACCTAAGCCAGCAAGCCGAGCACACGCCTGCGAACCCGTCAAGCAACTCTGTAATCGTGCTCCGCTCTGCCTGCTCCCGCCGCTGCCATTCCTGCCACTCGCTCATTCCCTCTCCGCATCTGTCGCACTGCGCGTCTTCCTCCCCACATTCCCTCCTCGACCCGTCAAGGAAGCTGCTCATCACCTCACTCCGGCAACCTCGCGTCCGGAGGAACTCGACCATGCCCCATTCGTCGGCGCTTAGCAAAACTTCGCTCTTCGCGTCAAGACAACCCTCCTCGAACACTATCATCGAGTCTGCTGTCTCACCCGTACGGCCAGCTCTTCCAGATTCCTGCACGTAGTCGATCATATCATTCGGTATCCCCGCGTACAGTACGAAAACAATCCCCGGATAGTCAACACCCGTACCTAAGGCTGAAGTTGCGATGACGAAGCCGCCATCTTCCTTCCATCCTGCTAGCTTCTCGCCGCGGTCGCTGACGCTTAGGTCTGCATGGTAGTATTCGCACCTAAGCCGGTCTGCCAACACTTCACAGTCTTCCTTTCGACGGCAGTAAACCACTATCCTACGTCCCCCTACATCTCGCCTGCGCCTCTTGCAGATCTGTTCGGCCGTCTCGACGACCTTCCCTCTGGCACACTGTTGCACGCAGTATCTGATGTTTCGTCGTACTGTGCTGGCTCGGATGTAGTGAGCATTCTGGACTAACATACTCTGCGCAAGCTCGGGCTCCAACAACGGTGGTTGGGTAGCAGTTAGCAGTACCATCTGGCATTGAAGTGTCCTGAGGTTCTTCAGCCGTGTCAGTCTGGGGCGATAGTCACTTGCTGACTGTCAGGTACTTCTTCCGCATTCGCAGGAACTCTTCGCGCTGGGCGATCCCTTGGCTGCCGCGATGCGCCGATAGAAGCATGATCTCCGCAGCGAGCACTCGGACGCAGTAGACGACTCCGGCTAACATGAAGGCGAACTGATCGGCAGTCCGCAGGCGGTTCGTCTGTTCGTCGATGCCGAGCACAGCGAGAAAGCGTATCAACCCACTTGAGAACGGCTGATCGTCGATGGCTTGGAGGATGAAGGATGAGAACAGCTCTAGCATCTTCCCTGCCTGACTTTGTTCATCTTCTAGCTCCAGGGCAGCCTAGAGCTCCCGAGCCAGATCTTTCTGGCTGTCGCGCCAAGGAACAACTCGCACGCATCTCGCATACAGTCTCGCCAGACTTTCCTCCGAACGGGAACGCCAGAGCTGCTTGCACTGTCATCGCTCTCGCTTCCCTCGTCCTGTTCACTCGAGGACAAAGCTTCGGCAGCATCAGATGAAGCTTCATTAGCTAGGAGCATACGAAGGACGTAGCAGGTGAAGCGCCTGAAGTAGCCCGCATATCGTTGCTGACTTTCGGGGTTCTGGAGCCTGCCAAGGGGACGCTTTTCGATTTCCTTGCGCTTGACGCTCTTAAGCCATCTCCTTGTTTCAATCGCTAAAGTTGCCAGGCCTGCAACGCTTCGTTCAATCAGAAGGTCGACAACGCGTAGAGCTTGCTGCAACAGTCGCTCCTCGCGGTCCGGCAGCCGACTGGCGCGCGACAAGTCGGCAAGATTGCGGCGTGCAAGGTGTTCTGGTCAACCTGTCCGGTTGAACCAGCCGGTACGATCCGTCTTCGCAACCTTGTCGTCGGCAGTTTCTAGCTCGCGCTCTCGCCGACGAGCAGCCTCTCGGTACTCCTGTACAACACTCTGCGTATCGCTACAGCCTTGCGTATCCTTGGAACAAGTCACTTGCTCGGATGGCTGCTCGGCTGGCTGCTCGCGTTGCTGCAGAGAGACATCGACGGTAAAGTATCGTTGCAACCCGCTCGTCGGGAAGAAAGTCTGGACCTTTACGTCGGTCCATTGACGTCGCGCTTTGGTACTTGATCTCCAGCCGTGCTTCTCGTTGCAGTGCTGTGCGACGATTGCCGCCCTTGATGTCGCACTGAAGTTATGATAATGCTCGAGATGGTACGGGAGACTCCTAATGGCCGAGCCATGCTGCTTGCGTATGAGAATCTTGTGTGCAGCCTCGTACGTAAGAAGCTCGCTTGCACTGGGTAGATCTATTACAGGTGCCGTTGGTAGTGACTGATGGTCGGTGTTCCGGCCCGCGTTAGCGCCCGGATAGGCGTTCCAGATAGCCTGCATCGCCTATAGCGCGTGTACGTATAGGCAAATCTCCTGCATCTTAGACACCTTGTATGAGGAAGAAGATGATTGAACATGTTGGCCAAAGATCTCTCAAACTGTCAGAGATAACTGCATTAAGAGCATAGGGGAGAGGGTGAAGGCTGTAATTGCAGCAGATGGATGGCATATCAGATTCTGATATATATACACCTTATAACAACCACTCAACAACTGCCTGAGATTCTTCACTATCGTGGCTTTCACTCATCCTGTCAAAGAGCCTCGGCTCATCTCCGAACGCCGAACTTTGCTACCTTCCTTCGTTAACCACCTTCATAACGCGAAAGCTATCTGAAACCTCCGTTGTCCTTCTCCAGGGTTCGGACGTGGCTTCTGAAAAAGAGCTGTGGCCACACGAAACATCGACCATAACTCCGCTCATGACAATGAGCGAGCAATCAGGTCTAATTCAGCTAACATTCCATGAGCAAGCTCGAAAGAGATGGTTCAAGAGCAGCCAAAGCGTGCTAAAAAACTCGAAGTATGAAAGATGGACAAGCCGACCCCAAAGAAATTTCGATCCACCTGCAGGATTCGCTCTTTACACCAGGTGATGTGTGGAAGTTTGATATCCAGAAGAGTCAATGAAAATAGTTTCGCCATGTCCCTTATTGCTCGAACAGATTGCGCTCTTCCTAATCGAGCCCACCTCAACAACTCTGCTAATGTCTGAACTGTGATCCGACTCCCCTTCTGTCAAGCTGGCGGCCCGTTCAGGTACATTATGATTCGGTCCGTGTCCATTAGTCTCCGTCATCGTCGTGATCACTAGATCATTCTTGCCTGCCAGCTTTTCAGTATCATCAAAAGATATGGCCTTGTTAGAGGTTTTTATATGAAGACCGGTGCTTTTCCTGGAACTCTCAACCCAGTTAATGGTAGGCTCCTGATAGCCGGACGAGACGTCTATCCCGAAGCGAGTGAGGAGCGGTTGAAGAATTGGACGCAGCGTCGGCAAGGAGGCCGCGGTGATCCCTATACCGACCTCCACCGTCGACCAGACGGCAAGCTCGGTCGTGTTGTAGAGCCACTCCCCTTGTTGGTTTTGATTTGCTCAACATACGGCATACGCATAAGCGTTGCTAAGCAGCCGCTAGAAGCCACAACTTTAGCTTTTGATAACCGATTTGAGGGTTTTGGATTACTTACACTCCTGCAAAACCCAAGATACCTCCTAAGATACATTTTACGTGTCTGTTCAAATGCAACCGCCTGATGATAAATATAGGCAAGATACCAAAGGACCAGTCAGCTATGGAGTTGAGGGCCGATGCCACATATGACGTGATCAAGAGTGGGTATGGGCTGATGCAAGTTCCATGATGATCGGGATTCAGGTCCCACCAATACGATATAGGCTTGCATTGGAATAGGGCGATGAAAAAGTAGACGCTGCAGACGAGTATAGTTGCACAACAGAGGAGCCAGATAATCCAGATGTGAAGACGTTTGGTTGCGAAGCGGCGAAGGACCAATCCGACAGCTACTTTGAGGGCTCCGGTACTACAGGTGTAAAACAGCTCGCAGAACCACCAGAACTAGATGTCCTTAGTTACACATACTTCCAGAGCGATGTGAGCAGGCAAAAATAGCTTACTCGCAGAGCGGTTTCGGCATTCCTATCCGTGATATCTGCGCGAAGCTGACCAGTTCCATGAACAACGCCGCCGAGTTGGCATATAAGATAAGCCGTAAAGAAGGCAAGAGTAACCAGGATCATCCAGTCGTCAGGCCCAAACGATTTGATCACGCAAGATCTGTTGACAGAACAAGTCAGGTCAACCGTGTTTCGATGTAGTGGAAGGAAGCAACGTATTACTCACCTAACGTAGATTCGAAGGGAGACAAAGGTCCACGATAGAACCCAGAATGACAAGTTTACCAGTAACACCTGACCACTCTTACCTTCCATGTTCATATTGTAAATCTTGACAGAAGCGGGGAGGTGGAGCTAAGATCTTGGATTGTCGCAAGCTACTATATAAGTCGCCATCGTTGGTAAAAGCGGGACAAGGATCAGGTCACAAAAACGCTTTTGGAATCTAGGGACAAACATCAGCTTACGGAAAAGGGGTAAAGACTACATCCCCAGATATACTCAGCAAAACCTACCGCTCTATGATTCGATGTGTTTGGGTTGTGAACTATCCACATCCAGCCAAGCCGGATAGGCGGGGCATCCTGTACATGTGCGTTGCAGTATGTACATTGCAGCGAACAACGTAATGCTCAGGGGACCACGGGCGCGTCCGTACGTGCCGCGACTATCCAGGCTCATGGCCACCGCTTCATGTGGAGCCCTGCCCAGGAAACAGTAGAAGACCGCCCCTGACTCCTGCGTTTTGCAGGCATGACTTTGCCTCGCTTGCACCCGGTCTTGGCATTGTACCCGTTCCCGTTGGTGTACTTGTAAGGACCTATCGACCTGTAAAGCTCCTGTACCGTCCTATCTCCACTGTCCCTGTCTATTGCAATCGTAAGACTCATAGTGCCTTACCATAGGTATCTCACAGGCTTGCTTGAGCTTGTCGTAGAGTAGTCTCGTGGCCGTCCTAAGCCAGTCCTCTGGGAGGGTATATCGCCCTTGCTCCGGTTGAAGTTTAGTTTCTCCCTGCGGTATTCGGGTATTTGCGTACTGGCTCTACCCTACTGTTTTGAAAATGTTGTGCTCCCTGTTCATTTATGCCTTTGTACGAAGGTGGCAAGATGACGTCACGTGATCGTCACTATGTATGCACCCTTACGTAGCCTTGTAGTCATGTGTTACCAAGTCACTAGGATTCAGAGAAAACATGAGGCAAAGATCGGAGCGCAAAGCCAGAGAAGCTTACATAATTAGGCTGTCTAGCACACTGTTGACGTTATAGCGCAGGCAGAGCTAGGATCTGAGTCTCAATAGCCTATGTCGTTATGCTGTTCCGCTCTATCTCTAGTGCTGATTGAAAGTCATACCAGAGCTGGGAAAGGCGACTACTTAAGACGTCGTTAGCTTCTCCTTTCTCTAACGTAGTCCGCGGGGATGTGGGTCACGCGGGGTAGTGGGTCAACGAATCTCTACCCTTTCAACTCCATTAATTATCTGCGCATTGCAACCATAATACAATCAGAATCAGAGTCGCTGGGTAGGTTCTCAAATAGCTCGTCTTCCTCCTCCTCAGTTATTTCTTTCGCCTTGCACTTACGTGGCCGTCCACGAGTCTTTTTCTTTGCTGTCTCCGCTTCTGCTACCTTCGCTATCTCGAGTACTTCTTGCGTACTAAACACGAACTTCCCTTTCAATGCAACTCGCTTGCCCTTTGTTCGGGCCTTTCGAGTATTGAGAAGCCTCTCCTGTTCTTCTACCTGCTTGCGTAAAGTGATAAGCTCGCTGTGCGTCGATTCAAAAGCGCGAGTCATACGCTCCGTATACCGCTTCGCCGGAGATGGAACGTCCTGGATAGCCTTTATCGTGGAATTGAGTAGCGCGTTTGCTTCACGTAGTTCAGTGCCGTCTGGCGGTGAGCTACAGAGTAGCGACAGGTCTAGATCGAGTTGCTGGGGTGGTGTATGCGGTGGTGAAGCGGCTGGAGTCGTCCTAGAAGGCAGCTTTTCAAGCACGGATATAGGGCTTAGCGGTACTAAACCAGTACCGCGCCACCCAGCGAGAATGTTGCGAGTAGTAAGCGCCCTATCCCTTGCGCGGATGCACATCTTAGTCCATTCTACGCGCGATATGCGACCAGAATCGACACGCAAAGTAGCATTAGTCTCCGAGGCTAGCGTACGCTTTAGCGGCGCAAAGACGCTAACATCAAGCGGTTGAAGGATATGCGAACAATAAGGTAGTAGTATCATTAAGTCAATTGCATTCTGCATATAGAACGCAATTACCTTGCCAGTAATATGGCTGCTGTGGCCGTCCATGATCAGTAGTCTCCGAGTTGTAGGGTCCTCCGGCCGTGTCAAAGGCTCGAACACGGTAGTCAGCCACTCGTAACCGTGGCTATCGGACGTCCAGCCGCTATTGCTAGTTGAGAACCTCCAGTCCTTGGGTGTTTGGGCAGGTATCCACGCAGTGTTGGTGTGTTTCGCCTTGTAGATCAACAAGGGTGGAACAGCCAGGCCGGCAGCGCTTACGCACTCGATTGCAGTTATCCATTCTTGCCTGCTAATGATCTGCTTCCAACTACTGTCCTCACGTATGTTGACCAATGCTCTTGATGACTGACTCGCTCCGACTGCGAAGCCGGACTCGTCCATGTTGTAAACGTGCTCCGGCGCATATTGGTTCTGTATCCACATCTCCGTTACCGCGTCAAACCACTTCTTTGCGTTCTCGTAGCTCGTCGCTCTGAACCGTGCGCTATCAATCTGACGCGTCCAGATGCCTGCGATCTCAGGATGACGAGCCTTGAAGCGATCGAGCCAATGCTCGCCAACTGGTCGAAGAGTTAGGGCGGAAGCCTTGGAAAGCTGGACGCGTCCGCGTCGTATCTCCTCAGCCATTTGTAGAGCCAACGCAGGCGAAGCGGGAATCCGGTACGCGTAAGACGTGTAATCCATCGTACTAACGTCTTTTCTTCCGGTATAGAAAGGAGCTGCTCATCTTGGTGCGCTATAGCGCGTGAAGTTCGTCCAGACATGCGATGCTGTAGCGTTGTGTTCGGGACCTTGAATGCGAGGGCAGCCTTACGAACTGATGGGTATTCGTTGTTTTTAACAGCAGAAATGGCCTTCTGGATATCCTCTTCCGTATAAGCCTGTTTACTAGGTATAGAAGTACTCATGGTAGTTGGTAGTAACGGTAGAAGATTGGAGGTTCGCGTTGTAGTGACCCACTACCCCGCGTGACCCACATCCCCGCGGACTACGTTATAGGAAAGCTGGGCCCGAGCCGCCCCGTCGCATACTATACGCTAATCAGCTCTTCAAAGGAATCGAGTCGATGCGTCTGAGCATAGGTGTGCAGAGTATGTGCGAACAACTGTGCGGTAGAACAAGCAAGTCGATTGTGTCCCGTATACAGAAGCCCATCACATTCGCTGTGATATGGCTGCTGTGGCCGTCCACGATCAGTAGTCGCCGTGCCGTAGGCTTCTCAAGCCGCCTCGAGGGCTCGAAAACGTTAGTCAGCCACTTGAAGCCGTGGCTGTAAGACATCTAGCCGCTATTGCTGGTCAAGAACCTCTAGTATGAAGACGGGCACGTAGGTATTTATGCACTGTTGGTGTGTTTTGCCTTGATGATCAAGGGGGCACAGCGACTCCGGCAGCGCACTCGATCGCTCTTATCTACTCCCCTCGGCTTCCGACCTGCTTCCAGCTAGATGCTTCGCGTATCTTGGTAGAGCTCTTTACAATTGACTTGCTGCAACTGCAAATCCTGACTCATCCATTTTGTAGACACGCTCCGGAGGATACTGTTGCTGCACAAAAGCTCCGTTACCGCATCGGACCACGTTGTTACAGCCTCACGAGGCGTCGCATTGAAGCACGCACTATCAATCTGGAGAGCTCATATAGCGGCGATCTCAAGATGACGAGTCCTGGGGCGGCTGAGTCACTTCTCGCCGATCGGCCGAGGACGTAATCATAAAGACTTTGACAGCTAAATGCGTCTACGTCGGATTTCCTTAGCTATTTGTACGACTACCGCAGGCAAAGCAGGAAAACTAGTAACGCAAACCGCGGGGTAATGGATCAGGTGGGGTAATGGATCACTCAACTGCGAACCTCCTAGCTTCTACCACTAATTACGAACCGCAACAACGATGCAATCAGAATCTGAGTCGCTACAAATGTTCTCTAGTTCTTCGTCTTCCTCCTCCTCGACTACCTCTTCGATTGGACGCTTACGTGGCCGTCCGCGCGGCTTTTTCGTTGCCGAATCCGCTTCCGCCGTCTTGGCTATCTCGAGTACTTCCTCCGTGCTAAATACGAACTTTCCCTTTAATGCGACTCGCTTTCCTTCTTTCGAGCCTTTCGCATGTTGAGAAGCTTCTCCTGTTCTTCTACCTGCTTGCGCAAAGTAACGAGCTCGCTATGCGTCGACTCAAAAGCGCGAGTCATCCGCTCTGTATACCGCTTTACCGGAGAAGGCAAGTCCTGCGCAGCTTTGATCGCCGAGTTGAGCGCTACGTTTGCTTCGCGTAGCTCGGTCCCATTTGGCGGAGAGCTATTAAGTAGCGAAAGGTCCAGATCAGGTTGTTGTGGAGGTGTATGAGGTTGTACGTCTACCGGAGTTGGCTTTGTAGGTAGCTTGTCAAGTACCGTCACAGGGCTCAGAGGTTGAAGGCCGGCGCCTCTCCATCCAGCAAGGATGTTGTGTCTAGTAAGCGCCCTATCCCTTGCTCGGATGTACATTTCTGTCCATTCTACGCGCGATATGCGGCCAGAGTCGACTCGTAAAGCGGCATCGGTCTCCGAAGCTAGCGCGCGCTTTAGCGGTGCAAACACCCCAACATCGAGCGGCTGGATTATGTGCGGACAACGAGGTGGTAGGACGAGCAAGCCGATTGTGTTCTGCATGCAGAAGGCGATCACTTTCGCTGTCATATGGCTACTATGGCCGTCCATGATCGGTAGTCGCCGTGCTGTAGGGTCCTCCGGCCGTGTCGAAGGCCCGAAAATAGTGGTCAGCCACTCGTAGCCGTAACTATCGGACGTCCAGCCGCTGCTGCTAGTCGAGAACCTCCAGTCTGGAGGCGTATGTGCAGGTACCCATGCTGTATTAGTATGTTTGGCCTTGAAGATGATCAAGGGCGGCACAGCTTCTCTGGCAGCGCTCACACACTCGATCGCCGTTATCCACTCCCCTCGGCTTCCGATCTGCTTCCAGCTTGACGCTTCACGTACATTTACTAGAGCTCTCGATGACTGACTCGCTCCGACAGCAAAGCCGGACTCGTCCATGTTGTAGACGCGCTTCGGAGGATAGTTGTGTTGCACAAACAGCTCCGTCACCGCGTCAAACCACCTCTTTACGGCTTCATAGCTTGTCGCATTGAAGCGTGCGCTATCTATCTGACGTGTCCAGATGCTTGCAATCTCCGGATGACGAGTCTTGAAGCGATCGAGCCACTTCTCGCCGATCGGTCGAGGTAATGGCCGTGAAGTCTTCGATAGCTGCACGCGTCCGCGTTGGATTTCCTCAGCCATTTGCACAACCAACGTAGGCGAAGCAGGAAAGCCGGTACGTGTGAGACGTGTAATCCATCGGACTAATGTCTTCTCTTCCGCGACTGATAGGATCTGCTCTGTTTCGTGCGCTATAGCGCGCGAAGTATGTCCAACCATGCGGTTTCGAAGCGTTGTACTTGGAACGTTAAACGCGCTAGCAGCCTTGCGGATTGATGTGTATTCCTTCTTTTTTAGGGCCGAGATAGCATTCTGGATATTAGCTTCAGTATACGCTCGCTGGTTAGGCATAGAAGCACTCATAGTGGGTAGTAGTAATATTAGTAGATCGGAGGGTCGCGTTTTAGTGATCCATTACCCCACCTGATCCATTACCCCGCGGTTTACGTTACACGTAGGATGTGCAATCCATCGGACTCAGGACTTCTTCTCCGCGTTTGGAATGATCTGCTCCGATCCATGCGCTATTGCGCGTGAAGTGCATCCAGCGATACGGTCGCGTAGAGTTGGGTAAGGGATGTTGACTGCGCTAGCAGCCCTGCAGACAGAGGTATACTCCTTCTTCTTTACAACTAAGATTGCACTCTTCATATCAGCTTCGACATAAAGTGGTCTATTTGGTGTAGAAATATCCGTTGTGGGTAGTGGCAACGTAGAAGGTGGAAGTGGTGCGTTCTAGTGGTTGACTATCTCACCCGTTCCACCATCCCGCGAAAGACGTTAGTTAACTTACGAGGAATATAGTCACCAACTCCAAGCGACATAGGCTTGACAGCTTACCGTGTGCAATCGAAACAAAATCGGACAACAGGAGAGTGGTCAAGTCGATTGCACGCGCCCTTCGCTCTCAGGTGTGGAGCCACGTGCCGCAGGACTGCAGGCTGTAGGCTCGACGGTACTGAAAGGGTCAGCTTAGCTGGTAGCTAGGTTGCGGGGACGCCTTTTCCTTGTCGAGACTTTCTGCATCCTTGGCGGTCGGACGGATGGAAGAGCTGTTGGTGTTGACTCCGAGGACTGAGCTTCGCTCTTGAGCTGCGCTATCCTCCGGCTTCTTCTCAAGCGAACAGAACCGCCGTGCCGCTCGGATCTTATCGCGGAGCATTCATCATGTTCCTTGACAGGTGTCGTAGATTGTGTGAGGACACCTGCAATAGTGCCGCGCTCTTTTCTTCCATCCATATCTATCGGCGCACAAGACTTCCGAGCTTTTGATGGCTTCGCTGAGCACGGCGACAATTCTCCCACGGATCGTTTTCTCTTTCCTAGAGTTTGTGCAGGATCCGGGTAGGGGCTGACAGGTGTTACCGGCTGACGTACACTGGGACGATTCCGCAGAACTGCTTTGGCTTCCTCATCATCATCGCGGGCAGGAGCTTCTGATCCCCGACTCGGAGATCTATGCCCTGAAGCCATTGTGGGGATTTGCTGTGCAATCCACTTCAGCAGGATACTGTGCTCTTCCAGCTTCCTCCTTGCGGTGCCTCTTCTAGCTCGCCAGTATGTGACATCCGCCTTCTCGATCCACTTTATCGACTCTGCCATCTGCCCTGCATTTATGGCTGCCTGTAGCTTCTCCTGAGACTGTTCGATTCTTGTCTCAGCATGTTCCATAACTTTCCTGAAACGGTCGGCTGTCCGACACTGGTAGTATTGATATTCTCTCCAGTCGTCCAGCTGGGTCTGTCGGGTGCGATCCTCGTACAACTCGATCTCGCCCTGCAAGCCTCTTTCAAGCCGGTAGGTACGGACATGCCGAATGTAATTGGCGAACCTTTCCGGTGCCGTGCGATTTCTACGAACTCTCTCTCTTGATAATCTCGGAACTTTCTCCAACACGCGAGTTGTTCTTTAATGATGTCCCATCCTCTGCCGCTGTTGCCCCGCCAGTATGATATTATCTCCGCATATTGTCCAGGCTCATCCAGGATGTCAAATCCTAAACCGATCGGATGAGAAGGCCCGCCACCATCTCGCGTCAACGCATCATGCGCTTCTTTCTCCTCACACAGGTAATCTTCTTTGTGATCTTCCGGATCCGGCGTCGTTGCGGAGGTGGACCGGGAACTGGCACGGGTGACAAGCGCTGAGTTGATGTGTCTGGGCAAGGGAACGTCTTAGTGCAGGTACAATGGGCTGATTGCAAACGCAAACGTATCAGATTCGGACGCTTACCTCAATCTCTCATCCAGTGCACCTGCGTCTACAGGATTGGACTTATCGATCCCACTAACGAGGTTCCTATGAAGCAAGTCAGTGTGACAATTCCATGGTCAAAGCCTCGTCGACTGGTACATCAAATGCCTTTACCTTAGCCTCTGAACGTGCTCCACGGTCAAGTTCGATGGATCACTGAGTTTGAAGTAGCTGTGAAGTGGTCCTGTGTAAGCCAGGTAGACGGTCATTGAGTCGCTTGCTTCTACCTTCTCCCTCTAAGATCTTCTGCGGCCAAGCTGCACAAGTCCTGCACGAGTATCTCTCCTATGGAAGACATGGTGTGCTTGGCGATGTGATATATGGAAGCAGGGCGAGCGCCTCACAGCGCGGATGTGTTGGCGGTATTTCTAAGGAGAATCGTCCTACCAGGTCGGAGCGGAAGATCAGTAACGAAGCCTTGCCACGTGTGTGAGGTGAGCTTCACGGAAACCCACCGACGCTAGAAGCGCCAAGGAGCCGATCGAGTGTGTGACTCCAACGTCCCGACCAGCATAGGCGCCTGCTATTGGTTCACGGATGACATGCAATGGCGCTTAAGTGCATGCCATCCTGCATGTCCAACACCCTCAGGGCCTGGCACAATTTATAGATAGAAGACCCGCTGCTTTCCAACCGAGTTTGTTTCCGTGTCGCCCCACGTCACGAGGATATGGAAGGTCAGCACACAATCCTGGTATTGACCGCAGTGAGCAGTACCGCAGAGGCGGCATTTGGACTACCACACAACAGACGTCGCTACTCGCCACCGTCTTCTGATCACAGCTTCGATAGCCGAGAGAGCACGCCCTTGCCTAATCTGCAAGAGGATGACGATGATGCAAACTGTGGTTACCGCCTCCGTCTGACTTTCACCCAACCACCAGAAGACATCCAGAAAGGGTACGTATTTGGCACTGACCCACGACGATGCGATGTTCTGCTAGGGCAAAGAAGAGGACAGGGTAGCATCAGTGGTGAGCACTTCAGCATTACGTTTGACGATGATGGCCGTGTCATACTTCGTGACTTCTCCAGATGTGGCACGGCTGTCAGCTATGACGGTCAAACAAAAGACCAGAAGCGATCACACTTCACGTGGATCATCTTTGAAGAGTTCGAGAAGATCGAAGCCCAACTATCGGGCACCGACTCCAAGTTCTGGATTGAGTTGGCTAGGCACGAAGAATGCCAGTTAGAGTATCAAGCGAACGTCAATACATTTCTCGAAAGTCGCAGAGAACATGAGAAAAGCACGTCGGCGCTCCCTCCATTCAACATACTCGGCATTCACAGTCAGGGCACCGCTGCAGCTCCTACTACGTCACATTCTCCTGGCCAAGGGCCTGTCTATATACTGTACGAAGAGCTGGGACGTGGCGAGTTTGGAGCAGTGCACAAAGTCGTTGATGTGAGCACTGGCTATGTGTATGCCGGGAAGGAGTTCATGCGTCCCGGCTGGGAAAACGAAGTTGCCGCGATGAAAAGAGTATCGCATGTATGCATTATTCTACGGTCATGAATGTGCATCTTTGACCGTGTGTAGCAACGGATCGTCCGATTTGTGGACTTTAGACCAGAACCTAACCCCTTGCTGGTGATGGAGTACCTTCCCCTAGGCAACCTGCGGGACCAGCATGAGAACGTGCCCATTGCTGTGGAAGAGGCAGTGGCACTCCTCTACCAGGGACTCCAGGGCGTCGGGTATCTGCATTCTCAGTGTCTCGCACACAGAGACACCAAACCAGCCAACATCCTCATCGAGTCTCGCAGTCCCTTCAGCATCAAGCTTGCAGACTTCGGGTTGGTGAAGGACATGCCTGCACTGCAGACTTGTTGCGGCACGGCCCTCTACGCGGCGCCAGAGATCTGGAAAGGATCCGGATATACTTCCGCTGTCGACATATGGTCGCTCGGACTTGTAGTGTTTGAGTTCGCATACGGCCTCCCGAAACTGAAACGTGGACCTTTCCGTGCGAGGGACTGGTGCAACCGGGTAGTGAAGGCAGTCGAAGACTGGGACTCGGACGAGCTTGTGGATTGTCTGTCGACACACATGCTGCGACTTGACCCAAAACAGAGGTCATCGGCAGACGACTGTCTCAAACAAGCAGCCGAAGCGTATCGCTCTTACCAAGTCATGCTTCACATGCGGTACCAGGGGGCTGAGTGTACCACGCCGACGGAGAAGATGTCTACCTTCGGGGCAGACTTGCATGGGCTCGAAACATTCGAGCAATGCACACAGCTGGATACGGCACGTGTGTCTGGATCGCGTCGGTCATCTCACGGCCGATCTCGAAAGCGTCAAAGACGTGACATAGTCAAGACGAATGCCCAAGAAAGGCTCTCAGGCCAACCAGTGCCGGCAGAGACGTCTTTTGGAGAGAGCTAGCGTAGCATTCCTCCAAGAGGGATCATGCGTTCCAAGTCCAGCAGGCTTACCGGGTACGGGTAAGGATGGTCATTGTTGGGTTGCACATGACAGCTCGTATCAAGTCTCAGGTTACCACAAGCGCTATACGGGGATGAGAAGGGAACCTCTCTTGCGGAGACAGCTATAACGTAAACCGTGGGGTAGTTGGTCAGGTGGGGTAGTTGGTCAGTAGCCTCGATGGAGTCAAGGTTGGACGAGATAAGCTAGCCAATAAGGCTTAGTGCGCTTAGAACTGCCTAACTGCGTTAACTGACCAACATCCCCACCTGACCAACTACCCCACGGTTTACGTTAACAGAATCAAGGTTCAGACCGAAGAATCTGTAAGTTTGCCAGCTCCATTGCTTGCTTTACATGTGTTGACTGTACTGAAGGATACCAGCTTCAGTAGTACAGCACAAACGAAACCGTCTGACATCGTCCGCCGTCCATCCTGTAGCTCCTGGAGTGGAGCCAACATCCCAACAGAACTTGACACCATCGGACGAATATCTGTCAGTGCTATCTTAGTCACCTATTAATGAAACCGAGTGAGCATGATTGAAGCTAACGTACACCAAGGCTCAAGGTATTGAGGGAAGAACTTGCGTCGCAGCATGAGTGACTGAAACGTTCTCTTTATCCATGTCAATTGCGACCAACTCCCAAGACAGTACGCGCAACGTGCTATTCATGGGGAGTGCAAGTTCTCATCGACGAATGCCTTGCCGGAAACAGACATTGTCGGCAGGCGCTGTGCATCGAGCCAAGCGGCAGTCAATGACTCAGCCAGGAATCCGACAAAGGCCCTTCTATCCCGACTGGAACAAGGGTTCTGTCCAGAATCCTACCGAGATCCTTCGGTCGAGTCGTCGAGTCGTCGACGGTTAGGTAAGGAAAGCTTCTATAGCCGAGAAGGCAGTAATCGGGAGCCCTGACTCTAAACCCCTGTAGGTCTAGGCCATCCACGCGTATCCTGCCTGGCTTTGCTGAGCTGGCGCTGCCACCAGTCAACTGCGAATCTTGCATGGATGTTGAGCACGTTATTCCAGAAGCGATCTTGTCAGTTAAGCAGGCTTTGCCATCGCTTAACCAACATCTCGCTTGGTTGATTACGCGCAGTTTTGTTCATCTGATTCCGTGGACACTTCCTTTTGCAGCCCGTTCACGTTTGGTCAGGTCAAGGATGTCTAGCATGCTTGCAACACATTGGTTCCCCCAGTCATCGAAACGAATGTCCAGTCATCATATGCGCAAAACTCTGTTCACGGAAAGATCGTACTTTGCCGGACGCAAAGCTCCGTCAACTGTTTTTCGCGCACCCCGACTTGCCCGCCGTTGTACTGGAAGAGGAGCAGCACATATCCCGAATCACTAGTAAGAATGCTCTTGTTTGGATCGGATGCTTGGACCAAGTCAAGCGTGACCGCTACCGACACACCCTCAGACCAATATCTCAGCAATGGCTTCGTTCAATATGTACAAGGAAGACATGTCGCCAGTGACCAAGATGCTACAAAGGTTTGACCGCAACAAATGTGGTCGAAGTTTCCTACCGTTCTGCTTCCCTTCTCTTTCCATATCCTCACAAGGTTCAACGGTAACTTACTCAAACATCTCATGAGAGCCCAAGATCCCTCTCGATTTGACGCGTTTCTCTGAGATGGTAGCCCCGACTTTGCTCTACCTCCTCCAACTTGAGTCTTCTCTCTCCCACAGAACGATTGAGATCTTGCACCCTCTGTTGCACATCTCTCTGCTCCCGTCGTAGAGTCTCGACCTGTGCACATATATCCTCCATGCGCTTGGCCTGTGATGCAAGACCTGTTTCTGCCTCCCTGACGTCAGACGAACACTGCCCGAGCTCCTCCTCTGCAAGCCGTAGCGCGCGCCGATGTTGTCGATACTCCTTGACTTTCCTGCCTATCATGATCAGTTCCTGTGTCGTGGAGTCGTCCAGGTCAGCGTTCTTTGAAGTCGAAAACGGCGTCCGCTGGTTCGATGCTGGCAAAGCGGTACTTCTCTCCTGGTCCAGAACATCCTCATCCGGAGACAAGGACAGTGTAGGCTCTCGAGGTGGTGAACGCTCGGTTGGTACTCCACTACCTGACCTAACCGTCGCTGCCGTCGTCGAGCTCAACAACCGCCCAGCCCTCTCTCCTTTCTCTTGCGTTACCTCACGCGCGTCACCATCACTGTTCCCCGTATCGAGCTCTTCACCAGTGCCACTGTGGTCTTGTGGTGACAAAAGGGCACCGTCGGCAACGGCAGTTCGGCGGTCTGCAGCTAGCTTCTCCGATGCTACGTTGTCCGTTCCTGCATATACACGATCTGTGTTCTCCTCCTGTGACATTCCGTCGCATCTTGCTGGGGTTGCAGTCGCCCCCACGCTAGCATCGCTGTAATTGTTGGTGTCTGTAACAAGGGGCTGCGATGGCTTCTCTGCTTCTATACCAGCACTGGAAGTGTTCGCAAGCGCGTCAGGAGCGTCTCCTTCAGCACCACTTTCCGATGGTCCGTACGTTCGACGCAATGGGTTTGTCTTAGCACTAGCAAAAGTCCAAAGAAAGCCTTGTCCCTCTCTGCCCTTGCCTTGACTCCGTCCCACAAATCTCGGATTGACCCCTTTAGCATACGTGCTCAATGTCGCAGATATCCCACTCTTTAGCCTGCTACTATCGCGACTAAGTATATCGCTAGGATGGTGCTTTTCCATCCAAGACAGTATCTCGGTCGTCCGAAGTCCATCTGGGTTTGCTTGTAGCGCCTGACAGATAACGCTGAGATAGGAGAGAGAGGTGGACGGCGATGAAGTGCTTGTAGGTTGTGTGTTCACAGAGCTCCAACCTGGGTTCGGAGAAGAAGCGGGACTGCAGTTTGGATCCTGATCTGCTCGCTCAGCAGACGCACCGTGCTCGGAACAATGTCGCGACGCTGACGCATGATTGTCTGTTTTCCGTACTGTGCGCTTGTTATGGGCCTTAGCGGTGGACCGCCCTTTGCGAGTGTTAGCTCTGGTTTCTTCTTACGAAGTGAGGCCGCAAGCGCAAAACGTACGTTTTCTTTTCTGCCGATCAGGCATCTCGGCCGATGATGTGATAGGAGACGTTGCTGTTGCTTCCATTGTGCCTACTAGAACGGCATCCAGACCTTTCGGTGGCTCTCAAGTGTGGAACGAGGGTGCACTCGCGGAGATTGCGAAGATAATTGGGGGTGCTAGGGTCTTGGGGGTTGCAACTGGACATGGCAGCTGGACATGGGACGCTAGCCGACAACAGCCGACGATAGCCGACCAGCGGAGTTCTGGCGGACTTTCAAATCCATTGCTTGGATTGCCTCTATTTTGATGGAATATTGTATGGATTGGCTCCTAGCGCTATAGGGCTATCCTGATTGCTATACAATCCGAATAGGTCAGGGCGTATTCTCTTGTGTCTCAAGTATCCTAGCTTGAGCTAGGTACTTAACAGTATTTACGGGCCAGGCAATAAGTCAAGGATTACAGAGCTCGTCGGGGAGGACTAGTTTAAGAGCAATGAAGTAAGCTGGATTCCGATCAGTCGCGCAAACTGAACAAGCGAATCGTATGCCCATGACATCAAGGCTTTGGTTTTCTGCGCTCTATCTTCCTTGTTAGTGCTGACGGAATCGGGCCCGCATTAGTGCCTGACGAAAGCAGGGTTTGGGCATTCCACAACCTGGCATGGACCATGTCTACAACAGAAAATTGCGGTTGTTGTTAGGTGGACTAAGTTGCTGCATCATTGTTCGTTTTCAGCTGACCCTTCGGATAAGGTGTATGGCCTTCGGGATCCACAATCTGCTGTTGAAGGACGGACAAGACCTTGCATATGAATCACACAACAGCGGCGTCTTTCGAGTTGTCTTGGCTAGCCACTTTCGCTAAAGGCTTGCTTCTATGCGGGTACCATCTGAGTTGCCAGAGAATGACAGCTAACGGAACGCCTAGCAGCAGCACCCAGCTCAGGCCCGAAAACAAGACGACTCAGAGCGAGAACACCCAGTATGCGCGGCTCATCATCCGTGCCTCCGCCTCGCGATATCTCTGGAATTCAAGCTTTTGCACATGTGCTACCATAGCGTTTACTGGCCGCGAAGCGTCGTGCAGCAGTTTCGACGTCGCGCGGCGTCTGCCATCGCGGTGCGACGGAGATCCTCTGTTGAAGGACTGTGGAGGTCAACCGGCCCACGCGATCGGGCACCTCTGTTCCGATCAGCTCTAATGTTCAAGTAGACCGGCTCACTCTGTCACATCCGCACCTCTTAGGAGAAGCTCGATACTCTCACCGTAATGGTTTCAGAATGCTTGAGTCGCGCGAGAACAGGCGTTCATCGAACGCAGTGTCACTTGCCAACTTAGAGTTAAGCTCACCACAAGCGAATGCCTTTGCGTGAGTGTGCTTCCTCCTCTTTCTTAGCTTATCCAAGCTCCTCTTGCGGCACTGCTTGTGGTCTTGATCTTTCATCCTGACGTAGTCCTGAGGATAGCATCTTGTCGTGTGGAGCTGGAAGAACTTGCTGTAACCCCCTTCCAGAACATACATCTCAGGATAAGTAAGCGTTGGATATTGAGAGTAGTTCACAGTCCTGTCATGTTGTCGCACATGTTTGGCGACTTGGGGAGCGCGATAGATCGAAAACTCGCAATAAAAGACAAGCAGCGTGCGTGGTAACGGGGCTTGTTCGAAAAGCTTCTCCACGAGGAGCTCCTTGCCATCGTAGCGAATAGCGCCTTCAATGTGCCCGCCTAGATGCTCGTATTCGAACCGACAGTCAACGATTATGACATTTTCGAAGTCGGTCTTGTGTCTTCCATCGAGCACGTAAAGCAAGGTCTCCGGTAGTATCCGTGGAAGACTATCTGACCGGTACTCGTTTTCGAGATGTCGAAGTTTGTTACTGTAACAATCATTGCTGACCTCAGCCGGTCGTATGCCGATAGGTTGATCATGGTTCTGCACCTCGTCGGCGTTCGGAAGCATGTCTAAGGACCTTCTGACTTGCTTCCGTGATCGTAATCGTGCGACGCCTGCTTTTTCAAATGGCTGACAGATGGTAAGCTGGCGTTGTACAGACCGTAGAGCAGCGGCCTTTTCGTAGGGGTATGGTCCAGCATTCTGATCACCACCTCGTTCTCTCTTGTGGTAGTTGTGTCACTGTTGTCGGGTAGCAACCTGACAGATGAACATCGGAGCGCGACATGCTCATCGTCATGTTGATGTTGTTGCTCTTTTCGTTCTTGTTGTTTGTTAGAGGTCGAGCCAGACAGATATACTGTTCTCATGCTAGAGGCAAAGGAAGGCATGATAGTGGCAGAGTGTATCGGGAAGCGGCACTCTTCGGCTAAGCAGGAAACGGTCTGTGTTAGAACCGTGTAAAACATGCAGATGGGCTGAGCCAAATCTATACAGGTCGTGTTTGGTTATGCGTACCTGCGACTAGTATCCAGACTGAACAACACGTCTGTGGCTGACCCTTGTCAAGCAAATGAGATGAATTGGTGAGCGGGCGCCGTCAATGTTGAGGATCATGAACAGTCGGAAGACAGTCTTCATGCGGGTAGAGACGGCTTTTTGTACCTCAACCTAAAACAAAACCTGTTGTGAAAGAGTATTCTGTTTCTCTATCTGTTGTGTAATCAGTTGTGTGAGTATTTAGACTGAGTCTCTGTAGATAGCAGTGCTATCTATGTTTGCCTGAGTCCAGATTAGGGCCGTTCGATTTTCAATCTCAATATCGCATGCGTGCGAGCATGCCCCTGAGCTTAGCAGATCCTTCTTGGGTTCCCTGCTCTAGCCTGCATCCTGCGTGACATTGATAGGGCATTGATGAGACGTTAAAACCGCTCATTTGCACAGACCGAAACTGTCAAACGGCGGACATCCTACTCGTGTAACGAACTTCCCCACTTGATGCACGTTCCCACTTGATGCACGCTTTTTGCGTCTCAGCGATACATGAAAGAACAGCTCTAGTAATTTAACCACTGGGTGCATCGACCTAGGATCTCATACAGCTCAAGAAGAACAGCAACAGAACTATTCTAGCTACTAACTAATTGGAAAGTATCGTGAAGGCGGCTGTGTGCTGCGCCCGGAGCGTAACCTCTGCGAAACCGGTACCCAGCCTGTATCTCGCTGGCGTAAAGCATGACTAGATATCCTCCCTCTTGGAATAGTCTCGCGCTGAAGTTGACACGCTGAAGAACCTAGAACACCACCCAAATCGCTACTCGTAGAAGTCAAACGAATGGCCACGATTCGTTTGCTTTTGCGTGGGCTATAACCCTAAGGGTTAGAGGAACGACCACGATTCGTTTGCACCTGTTGACCACGATTCGTTTGCCTTCCCGAGCCCCAACCTTCTCGAAACCCACACACTATACTGTCATAAGGTTATTCTCTCTGCATGCCAAACACCACTCATATATATGCCATATACATGGAACATCAAGGGCGGCGGTCTTAAAAGGAAAAAGATGAGGCGCCTTGTGCATAGGCCACTCCCCGCATTTTCGCAGGGCGGCCTCTCCAAACAAAGACCAGCCCTGTGTCTATGCGACGTGATCAGTACGCTCTAAACAATTGATCCTGAGCATCACATGGATCCTTTAAATCCTTAGAAAGGTAATATAGCTATGTCTGGCCTCGCAAGTATGGCAGCCGTGAAGGCAAGCCAAGACTCAGATGGATGATTTTCATCGTCTCTTCCAAGTAGTCGCCCAGCACCGCATCCTTGTTTGCATCCATTGTCAGTATGCAGTCGTACCTTCGCAGCTCGCCAAACATCTTCGTGTGCATCACAAGCGTCTCAGCTTACAACAACGGCGGGACATTATTGCCAAAGTCGGGTCTTTTACCGAACTTGCGCAAGTCGAGGCAGATGTCATCTATCCAGCAGCAACAGAGCCTCCCGTAACGGGACTTCCGGTGTACTTCGACGGCTTGAAGTGTGGCGGGAAAGATGGCGAAGGCAGGCTTTGTCCCTATATATGCCGCACTCCGCGTGGCATGCAAGATCATTGTGAGCGGCAACACGGCTGGGTCAACGGACAGAAGCGAGGCGGCGATGCTCGTTTGAAGCAGGTCCATACCCACAACAAGCTGTGGTCTTGCGACCGCGCCTGTCAGCGTTTCTTCAAGGTCGGAAGCTGGCAGAGGTACTTCGAGGTCCAAGTAGCGGACCTGGAGATTTGCGGTCGGAGGCGAGCCGGTCACCAGCGTGACTTCTTCCGGACGCAAGAAGAAGACATCCTTCAGGCAGAGCGCGACGCCGCATCTGCGGCCAACCGTGTCCGCGGATTCGACGAGCATCGTTCTACCGTGGTACCATGGCTCAGAGAGACCGGCATCGTCGACCATGTCTGCGGCTTGAAGAAAGACGAGATCCGAGCAGCGATCGCCGTGCCCTCGCGAGACGAAGGATGTCCTCTGCGGACGATCGTCGATGCGATGGAGGACGTGCTCAGGGAGGCGCACGGCTGGTGTTTCGACGGACCCGACTGTATGCTCACTTGGCCATGTCGCGTCGTTCTCAGTCGGTTCCAGTCGTCGCAGGTCGAGTCGATTGGGAAGGTTCGGCCGTTCGATCCTTACAAGGAGCCCGGCACGCTCAAGGTCTACTTCAAGCTGGCGTCACAGTTCCTGTCGTACCTGGAGCGAGTGGCGATCTGTGACGAGTACCACTTCAGTGCTGACTCGGAGGAGACGATCCGGCCAGAGGACGTGATCGAACCGACGGACAAGCAAAGGGTGGTGTGGCATAACCTCCGTCGGTTAGCAGAACGGGGAGCGACGGGCACGGGTGAAGGGATCAAGGGCCAACTGAGAGATGGGCTGGTTGAGTTATGGATGCTCGTTATCCGTCACACTACCGGAGCCCGACGGTACCGCTCGCCAATAGTGAGCTTCTGCGCGATGCTAAGCATCAAGCCGTCTACGCAAGGCTGGATGGAACCCGGCAACTTCAACAGCAGTCTGTCTGCGATGATATGGGTCGCGCAGCTGCTGATCTTCTATGACTGTGCTCGCAAAGAGCGGCAGGGTGGGGAGAAACGCTCGCGCTCGTCAAGGAATGCTGTGAGAGTTATCTGCAGCAGACGGCCGAGACGCCGATGGGGAGATACTCCGCTGGCGCCTGTTGCTGTTTCGCATCTCGAAGGACAGCGTGGGTGATCATGAGGCCTGTTGGGACGAAAGCGAACAGGTCCTGACATACGAAGATACAGAGCTGCGTATGGACCAGATCCCCACGCTACTGCTCTCCGAATACCGTGAGTGCGAACGGCTACTGTACGACGACTTGCTGCTGGGTCAGAAGGACCTACGCCGCATGCAGTCTTGGGCGCTTAGAGATAGCGGCAACGTCGATACCGTCGGCTGGAGCTTGATCCAGCATCGTGACAACGCTCTCCTGCTGAGGGGGACGGACAAAGCTCTGTTGGCCGCCGTTGAGCGTTCCGAGCAACTGTGCCGCCTTTTCCTTCAGCAAGACCGTCGATCAGCGAGCGGCTTCGTTTGGAGGGACAGTGCGCTAGCCGGCTACGAGGCAACTGTGCAGGAGTTCTTGAAACGCTTGTGTGTCCTCGTTCACATCAGTGGCGGTCAGCCCATCCGCGAAAGCGAGTTCTTCTCCATGACCTGGCGGAACACGCAACGACGACGATCCATCACACTCCGCCACGATCGTGTCATGATACATGTCAAATACCACAAAGGTCAGCAGCAGACGGGCAGGTACAAGGAAAACATCCGGTTTCTCGCCAATCCGGTGGGCGACCTGTTGCTGGATTACCTCGTCTATGTCGTGCCGCTACGACAGGTCTTTCTGCGGCAGCAATCACCAAAGGCACTGCTCTCCTCGTTCTTGTGGGAGAAAGACGGAAAGGTGTGGGGCGAAGGACGGTTGAGTCGTTGTCTGGAGGAAGCCAGTGCTCGGGCGTGCACACCCCGGCTTCACGTTTCCAACTGGCGCCAGATGAGCGTGGCCATCGTCAAGACCAAGTTTGCGAGCAACATAGGCTGCTTCGAAGTCAACGAAGACGACGAGGACGCCGAGGAGATGGAGGAGGATATCCGAGCGATGACGAGACAGCGCAACCACAAGACACGCACGGTCAACAGGGCGTATGCCAATCAGACGGGAGCGACCTTCGGCAACGTGTGGGACGGGCTGATCCGAATGGGACTTCGCGCGTCAACGTTGTGGCAGGACTTCTGGGGAGTGGAGACGATGCTAAAGGCAAGAAGCGAAAGAGGGACGGAGAAGAGTGTCGACTGAAGGAACGACTTGCCAAGGGTGTCTATCGGCCCCGCAAACCGTGGTCGGCAGAGGCTCTGCTGGAAGGGCTCAGAAAGCTCTACGGCAACCAGAGAATGATGTGGAAATCGAGGGAGCAGGAACAGACCCTCACCACGATCATGTCGTGGACGGAGCAGGTGGTGGCCATCTTGCCAACCGGAGCCGGAAAGAGCCTGTCCTTCATGTTGCCGTGTACGCTGCCTGATGCCGGGATCACCATCCTCATCGTGCCGCTCGTATCCCTTCGGGCAGACCTGCTTCGGCGGATACGGGAACTGAACATCGCTCACCTCGAATGGTTGCCGGGAGAAAGTCGAGAAGCATCGCTGATAATCGTCAGCGTTGAGGCTGCGGCCACAACACACTTCACGAAATACGCACGAAGCCTGATCGTCCAGCAGAAACTCGATCGAATCGTGATCGACGAATGCCACCTGACGGTGACTGCCGTTGACTACCGATCGAGCATCGTCGACCTTACTGCGGTCCGCAATCTCAGGACGCAGTTTGTCTACCTGACAGCCACACTGCCTCCGTCCATGAAAGAGGAGTTTGAGGAGCGCAACTACCTCTACCGTCCGACAACCATCAGAGCATCGAGCAACCGACCCAACATATTCTACATGGTCCGCAGGGCAGACCCTCGCAAAGGCAGCCTTCTGGAGCAGAGTGCGGTCGAAGCGCAAGACGCGTGGCGCGACTCCGACCTGTTCGATCATTCCCGTGACAAGATCGTCCTATACGTCCGAACGTGTGAGGACGCGGACAGCCTGTGCCAACTGCTTGGTTGTGCTGCATACACCGCAAAGAGCGGAACGCCGGAACAGAAGAAGCTCATCGTTGATCGCTGGATCCATACCTCCGACCGCCCGTATCTCGTTGCCACGACCGCTCTTGCCGAAGGCTTCGACCACGCTCATGTACGTCTGGTCATGAACGTAGGGGAGCCGGACTCGTTGGTCACCTTCGCGCAGGAGTCGGGTCGGGCCGGCCGCGACGGGATGGAGGCGTACTCGATGGTTCTCCTGCCGGCGACGTGGCAGGCACAGCTCGAAGACGACGTCGACGTCGGTTCGGAGCAGACGGGCAGCTGCAGGGACGACGTGTCACTTCGCAAGCGACGGGACAAGCAGGCCGTGCACAAGTACTTACGAGGCGAGCAATGTTTCCGAACTTCGCTGAGCGAACACCTCGATCTCGCTCAGCACCGAAGGTGGTGCATGCCGGAAGACGTGGCTTGCGACGTCTGCAAAGCGGCTCACGAGGATCCAATCGCAGCCTCGGACGCGACAAGACGGCAGACCGCCCACACCGGACTCGATCTCATCCAGCAAGAGCGGCTGCAGGCTCACTCCGAACTTGTCAACTACCGTCTGGACCTGGCCAGCGTGCGCGGGACATGCTTGCTCTGCCGTGCGATGGACGAGGAATGGAAGCACGAGTTCTCCAAGTGTGCCCGGCGGCATGAGGTGTTTCACGAGCGCAGTCGAGTACGGCAGCGGCACGAGACACGCGGACGAAAGTGGTTGCGTCCGTACACGAGCTGCTTCTGGTGCCTAAACCCTCAGTCCATCTGCCAAAGGGCTGAGCTCAGCAAGACCAGTAAGGAAGAAGCGTGTGAGCACGGAGACGTGGTCCTGCCGCTCTGTTACGGGATATTCGTGAGCGCCGGAGGAGCCAGATGGCTAGAGGACCACTTCCGGCGCAGATTCGCCGGGGTGGAGGATTTCTTTGACTGGTTGGGAGAGGAGACAAGATTTGGAGGCGGAATGGCGGTACAGGGAGTCAGAGTAGCGGCAAAGGCTTTATTGTCGTTCTAAGATAGCGAGGTCAGAGACAACTAATAGCAACGACCTATAAGAAAAACAGAAGAAGTAGTGAAGGAAAAAACAGAAGAAGTAGTGAAGGAAAAAACAGAAGAAGTAGTGAAGGAAAAAACAGAAGAAGTAGCGAAGGAAAAAAATAGATAATAGCTTAAGAGGTAAATACGTTAGGTCCTTACTAGCTCCGACAAGCAAGAAAGAGTCCTAACAAAAAGTAAACGCCTAATAATAAGTTAGTTAGAGTAGTTAAGAAGAAGTCTAATAGATAAGGAAAGTAACTTAGTTAAATAGACTTAAGCTAAGTTATAAAGAAGTTAAGAAAGAATCCTAAAGTATAATAAAGTTCTTCTTAAACCTTAGGGATTATATAGGATAATATAGAACTAAGAGTTAGGGTTTAGATAAATAAGGGTAAAAAGTAAGTATATAAATGAAGAAGACGATAATCATAGAAAAGCTAAGTTTTAAAGAAAGGAACAATATTTCTCTATATAGGATTTTCAAAAAAAAAAAGGTAATATTTCTCTCTATAACAAGTATAATATTTTAAAGAGAAAAGATATATCTCTTAAGATAAAAAAAGATAAAAGAAAGAAAAAGAAAAACTAATAGATTTAATAGTAAAGTAAAAGAAATTAAAGTAAAATAGTGGAATATAAAAAGAAAAAGGAGATTAGTTAAGAATAAGAGAAAAAAAGTAAAAAGGAAAGTAAAGTAAGGGAGGATAATATAAAAGAAAAGAGAAGATAATAAAAAGAAAAGGTAATAAAAAGAGAAGGAATAAAATAAGTAAGTTAGAAAATAAGAGTTATAATAAGGAAGGAATAAAGAAAGAAAGTTTAAGTAATAGGGATATAATAATATAGAAATAGAATAAAAGTAAAAAATAGGAAAATAAGAAGAGATAAAATAAAAGAAAGAAAAGAAATAAAAGAAAAAAAGTTAAAATAAGAGATTTATAGTAAAAGATAAGGAGTAAAGTAATAGAGATATAGTAATATAAGAATGGAATAATAAATTAGTAGAGTTAAAGTAATATTTAAAAAAGAATAAGAAAGTAATAAAAATATAGTAATAAAGTAATAAAATAATAAAGTAGTAAAGTAGTAAAGTAATAAAATAATAGAGTAATAAAATAGTAGAGTAATAGAATAGTAGAGTAATAGAGTAGTAAAGTAATAAAGTAGTAGAGTAATAAGATATAAGAAGAATAAAAGAAGTAGAGAGATAAAATAGAAAGAAAGAAATAAAGTAGAAAGAGAAAAAACATTGAAAAAGAGAGTGAGTGAGTGAGAGTAAGAATGAGTAAGAATAAGAGTGAGTGAGTGAGTGAGTGAGTGAGTGAGTGAGTGAGTGAGTGGGTTAGGGTTAGGGTTAGGGTTAGGGTTAGGGTTAGGGTTAGGTTAGGGTTAGGTTAGGTTAGGGTTAGGTTAGGTTAGGTTAGGG